>JAJEJO010048744.1:63458-88851 GCA_020662805.1 Glaucomys volans | reverse complement strand
AAAAAAAAAAAAAAAAAAAAGAGCAGAGAGCCATCCTGGGTCTTCCTCCAGCTGTGGCTGAAGTCAGTCTTACATACCCATAGACCAGACGTCAGGAACCAGACAGTACCACGATCCAGCGAGATCAGTGGGTCTGTAGCGCTTCTGCTCAGGTGCCTTACCCCGCCCAGGATACAACTCAGGCGCGGAGCCGTCCTCTCCTCCCTCTGCTCTGCTTTGCTCTCTGATGGTTCCTTATGTTTTCACCTTTCCTGGCTTTGGTCCTTGTGTAGACATCAGCATCATTCTGCACACTTAGGGTCTATCAGAGGTTGAATTCTTATTAGATCAGGTGGTGCATGTTGGGCAAGGACGCCCCGGCAGTGATGTGGGGCTCCTCAGGGTGTCCTGCGAGGGGCACCTGCTGCCACTTTACTACTGTGGTAACTGATCATGTGGTGAGGTGGGTCTGCCAGTCCTCTCCACGGTGTTACTGTTTTACCCTTGGGCATAAATGTCCTGTGGCAGGACAGGTCAAGACGATGCAGATACGCTGTTCCTCATCAGCCTCGCCCTCACCGCAGCACACATCAGCGATTCTTGCCTGGAGCATGATTACAGAGGTGTTCGCCCAGCAGCAAGGTCCTATTTCCGCCATTCCTTCTGCACTTGTTAATTGGAAGCAACTGTCCTTCCTCCCTAGTTTCTGTGTTTACTCACTTAATTGTTTATTGAAGTATAGACTCGCTAGCTTCTCCACTTTGGCCCCTGAAAGTCCTTCAGGTTGACTGCAGGAGGCTCCCAGTGTGCTTCCATTATCTTTTACACACGTTTACCTCATGGCACCTCGAGACATTTCAGGATCGCCCTGTGTTTTCCTTGCTACATCCTGAAGGCCCTGGTTCCTTTTCTCAGATAAGGGTATTTAGAAACCAAAATCTTGCCAGTCGGTGTGTTCATTGCCACTGGAATGTCTTTGCTCTTTTGGTGGAAAAAACTTGGCCACAACGTGAACTGGAAAATGCCCGCACACATGTGTCCATCTGTCTACACGTTAAAAACCAAGTGTTGGGCTGGAACCTCCACCTGAATCTAACATCACACCATTCATCCCAGCCTTCCCCACTCACCTGTTGGTAACTCCTCTGTCCAATACGGACCCGTTCCCGTCACTCTCAATGACTTTACTCACTTGTTCAGTTGTAATACACATAGAAAGAAGTTTCAGGACCGCCACACCATAACTCTGGAAATCACATATGCTGACTGAGTAGAGTGTCACCTCCAGTTGGTCTTGTATCCTGCTTTCCAGCACACCGCTGAAAATACGGTTCCCCAGTCACTTCTGTCAGTGCTTCTCTTTGCTCACTCATAATATGGCTCAGGCCCTTGACTGCTTCTTGACTTCGTGGCCCTCCCCACTCTTCTGTTTGCTTGGAGGTGTGTGAGCACTGGCTGGGCTGCGTTGGCTGGGCTGAGTCTGCACTGGCACGGGCCAAGTGTTCACACAGTTTCCCCTTGGGAGCCGCCTCCCACTCCTACTACCCTATTCTCAGTGATACCTTTGTCCCCTCTTCCCACCCAACACCTGGGTGCCCAGTCTTCCTGGTTTCCAATGTATCCTTCTTTTGTTTCCTTGCCACAGATGAGCAGATGTAACCATGCTTTCTTATACTCCCCTCATTTTTCTTGAAGAGTAGAACTTCACACTCTTTCTTCACCTTGCTGCTTTCACTTAATATATACTGGAAATCATTCTGTGTCAATTCATGGAGTGCTTCCCTGTTCTTTTTTCACATCTGCATAGTATTCCATGGTGTGAATGATATTCAACTGCTTTCCTGTGTATGGACACTTAGGTAATTTCCAATTTTACAATTAACAGATGTCCAAACCCTGGTCACCCACACAGTTGCCGAGTGCCCTGCCTCCAACTCACACTCATGGTCACATGGAGGGTTCTTTAGCCAGTGGGAAGAGGAGGAAAGAGCACAGGTGTGGTTGACAGATGGGTCTATGCAGTACACAAATGGAAGATGAAGATGCTCTTGTCTCATGGTCCCCAGGTCCCTGCAAGGCTCTGTGTGGAACAGTGAATAACCTCATGTGTGTGTACTTTCACACTGTTGGGGTGTTTCTCAGGGAAGATTCCCGGAAGTAGGATTCCTAGACTGGAAGGTGAGCATCCGTGAGCCCCAGGCACTCATAAATCCCCTTCCCTGTGCTTTGATTTGTCTCCCCAGAACCTGTGTGTTTCAGAGTCTGCCCTTCAAAACAAGGATGTTTCCTCTCCTAGAGGCAGGATCTCCACACACCTCTGAGCAGTGGGCCCAAACACTGCTGCTCAAAGGCAGGTCCCTGAATCTCCTCAATCCTGCCAAGACCCCCAGAACACTGGCCACCTCTGGCTTGTCCTGCCCCATGAGGGTGCTGTCACCTTGGTCACTGACCCTTGACAGGAGGTGTGGATGCCTGCATACTATGTTGTGCCCAAGGGTGGAAAAGTTCAGCAGGCCTTGGAGCAGGACAGTAAACGAATATTCTTCTCCATGAAACATGAAAACACATGATTTCTCTTTGGAATAGAAAGAAACACATGTGCCAAGTCAGTGGCCACGTTAAGATATGCCTGCGGCCTTATCAATTTTCTGCAGCAGATTGCAACATTGCTGTTTGGCAGCCGTGATGGTGCTACCACGGGGGTGAGTGTGTGGTGCTCCAGCGTTCGGGGCCTGCACACACAGACCAGCAAGCCAGGGGTGCCACAACAGTGCCTCTGGGGCCCTCTGAGAGGTGCCAACCCCAGCAATGCAATACTGCTTTGGTGCACTATTTTGGCCCAGGGGTGGGAGCGGTTTCAGAGGCTCCTACTCTGCCTTCCTCACCAGTAGCTCTGATGCTGAGTTCCTCAGGGCCAGGAGCATGACCACTGGGTGGCCACAGAGGACTGGAGAAAGTACATGACTGGCCAGGACTCCAAAGTGGTGGGGTGGGGTCTGCAGATGGCAGTTCAGAACCGCAGGTGTCAAGGCCCACTTAGTCTCTCTGCCAACAGTCCCTGAAAAGTCTGGGCATTTCCTGCTTTTCCAGGATGTTGTGGCCCAAGTGAATGGCTACAGTGCCTTTGGGACAGTCCTGGGGGACCACAAAGGATTTGTTGCCCACAGTGCTGCTGGACCCTCCCTCCAGGGACTTGGCCATCTCTTCAGTTAACAAGCCCTGAATGTGAAGATTGGCCCTGGCCCAGAACTGAGCAAGGGAGCAGGGCTTCTTATTGGCTCAAGGAGCCTCAGCCTCCTGCCCCTCTGTCTCTGAGTACAGTGTCACCAATCCAGGGCAAGGGTCCAGGTCATCTCTCACAGCAATCCTCAGAGATGCCCAGTGCTCAGACGCCACCTTGTAATCTCTTATATTCCTTATGCATTTGCTTAAGACCTCTGTGACCCCAAAAGGCATGGAAATTTCCCCACCAGCAAGCAAGTCACTAGACACCAGCAAGCAGACAGTAACTGGGAGTGCTGTAACTCAGTCCTGACACCACCTGGTGACAGTGTCAGACCCCACAGGTTGCCCCCACCAGGTAGCAAACCCCAGCTGCCTTGCCCTGCTTCTGACAGACCAGCTTTACATCAGGGTGCCCATGATCCCCTCTTGGGTGCAGTTAATGGCTTAAGCAGCTCACAGAACCCAGGGAAGCACTGATATTTACTGGTTTATAATAAAGGATATTGCAAAGGATCAGAGGAAGCACGTGGCAGGTGAGGTGTGGGAGGAGCCCAGGGCTCCCAAACCCTCTCCAGGCGTTCCACCCTCCAGAAACGTCCCTGCGCAATGCTCTGAACCCTCTAGGCCTGCCTGGTCAGATCCTCAGCAGCCCTTCCTTGTGGGGATGGGGCAAGGAGCCCTGGAGTGAGGAGGGTCTTGTGACCTGCTGTGCTCCAGTGGCCTGGCTGGCTGGAGTTGAGGGCTGGGACCTGGAGACACACACAAGTGTACCAACTTTGCCGTCAGCACCCCTGCTCCCCAGGGAGGTAAGCAGGAGTGCTGCTGGGGGCCCGCAGAGCCAGGCAGGAGGCAGACTCTTCCGGAAGCCAGAGGTCCCAGCTCTACACCACGCTAGCCCATTCACCTGGCTTTCCCGGGGCACGGCCGCCTCAGCTGCCCCCAGGTCTCCCCTCATCTCAACCCACGCTGCTCCCTCCATGCCCAGCAACCAGTTCCAGACTTTCAGACCCCACTGATTGGCCCTCCAGTGTTTCGGCAAGTTCTGCAGCCACCTCCTGGTTTCCTGTCTCCTTTTTTTTTTTTTCTTTTCTTTCTTTTTTTTGAGGAGGGGGTGGGGAGAGGTGATTGAATCCTGGGGCACTTAACCACTGAGTCACATCTCCAGCATTTTGTATATTTTCTTTTAGAGACAGGGTCTTGCTAAATTGCTCATAGCCTCATTAAGTTGCAGAAGCTGGCTTTGAACTTGCGATCCTCCTGCCTCAGCCTCCGGAGTTGCTGGGATAACAAGAGTGCACCACTGCACCCGGCTGCAATAACCTCTTGATTCCAAAATACTTCCCCGGATTACAGGTGTGGGCCACCACACCCAGCTCTGTGTTGCTGCTTCTCTTTCAGCACAGCTGGCCGCCATGGGAGAGACCTCTACCCTCCACCTCACCCTTGAAGACCTCCCATTCCCCAGCCCCTCTGCTCGACCTTGGGCCATGTTCACCCGACCTGTCAGAGAGGAGTCTAATCTCCACCCAAGGAGATAAAGTAGGTGTCTCAAGGTCTTGGCTTAAGGAAATCAATGAAGTGTAGGAGTCCCAAGAATTAGAAATCAATTTATTCACATTAATTCAAATTAGGATTTTTCAGTTCCAGCTGCACCTGCTCTCAGTTTCCCAGGGGATGGCCCTGTGGGCTGCGCTCACAGCAGCTCCTCACAGGCGGTGGCAGGGCTCCTCGCCTGACGCCTGCCCTGCTGCCCTCAGCCTGAACCTCTGCAACAATCCTGCCCAGCATCAGAGCCACGTGGGAGAATTCCTGCTCTTTTCTTTTTTCTTTATTTTTGGAATATAAGGAAAGAATAAGACCACAGTGGCCTGAGGAAGGTGGCAGCTGTGGCCAACTCACACAGTCCTCGACGTCCTCTTTGCATTTTCGTGCTGGACATGTGCACACATTATACGAAAGTAGCAATCCAAAATAAAGT
The DNA here is from genome assembly GCA_020662805.1 of Glaucomys volans. NCBI lineage: Eukaryota > Metazoa > Chordata > Mammalia > Rodentia > Sciuridae > Glaucomys > Glaucomys volans. The sequence goes on along the minus strand of JAJEJO010048744.1, from coordinate 83,669 downwards.
CCGATTATAATGTGAATTTATAAAGACATTTTGAAAAAAATCTCAGATGCCAAAACAAATAAAATCCACCGGGAGGTAAACGTGCTCTTTTTCCTGAGTTCAGCGAAGGCAGGAGAAGGCACTAAGTCCGGGAGCCCTTGACTGTCCTGGGCTGTTTCACACATAGGGTTTTATTGGAGTGAGTTCAACTCTGGTAGAGTCCTGCCTAAATTTCTTAACCTCAGCTGGTTCCTGTTTGATTTGGAATTAAAGTTGGCATTTTAAAAAAGAAGGAAGGAAAGCGAGGGAGGATCTTTATTCTATAAGTCCAAGCTATAGGAGGAGCTCAGATTACTTAGGGAATGAACACAGGGAGCAGGTCCTAGGATCCCTTAATGCTGACTTCCAGTTATCAGCAAGGGGCACTCCACAGGCCAGCCCTTGTCACCGGAGCCACTTGGCGGGCTTCCGGGGCCTTCCCTGGGAGGCAGCCACACCTCCTTGGTAGACAAGAATCCTCAGCCAACTGGCGACTTCCTCCTCTCTCTTGCTGAGGTCAGCAACAGATCCTACCGAGTGAGTCAGCAGACTCAGTTCAGCTTTGCCTTTAGAACAGCAAGGTTTGGGGGCTTTCCTGGGGCACAGGAGACAGAGCAGCCGGCATCTTCAAGACTCCCAGAACAAGTCTCTCCAGAGACCACTGGCCCCTCTTGTGGGCTTCCAAGAAAGCACCCAGATCAGCAGGGACCTCTCCAGGGAGAGCAACCCCCCTCTTCCCTGATCCTCCCCAAGCCAGAGCTCACTCTGGAAACTACCATCCTCACCTAAAAACGCCCCTCAACTTCCAAGTTTAAAGCAACACCCTTCTAGCCAGCGTGCAAGAGGATTACCTTTGCTCTTAGCTTTCTCACGGATGCTTCTCCATTCTCTTCCCTGTCTGTTGTGACCAACCTCAACTTCTTTGCAGTTACCAATTTCTATGATCAACATTTTAGTTTTCAAATAATTCCCCATGTTTCTATTCTGGAATTTGAAAATCCCGAGTTCCCCAGGCCTTCAAGCCTCAGCCTGGTGTCACCAACCTCGCTGTCCAGAGCTAACGTTTGCCTCTGTTGTGCCGGCGCCTCCTGCTGCAGTGTTGGAGGGTCTCCTGGGCAAAGTGCCAGGTCGTCTCTGGGTCTGCACCCTAACTTCCCTTCACACCTTTGGGTCACTTGCTTTTTAGTTAATTTCCCTCTCCATGGAATGTAGGCTGTGGTATTTCACAGATCCCTTATACGTTCTGGGAAGAAAAAAAAATCTGCCAAAACTCACAATACGAAGCAACGATATCCTGTAGCTCCCAAGTGTTTGCTGGATACAATGTATTTGAAACGTTCACTCTGCCTCAACATGACAGAAGGGTTCAGCAGGGAAGAAGAAGGAGGAGTCTGCCTGGAACCCTGCTATGGAATCCAGTGGGTCCTATTTTGAGAGCAGTAAGTTCAAAAGCGCTGTCAGAGCAGACCCTCTGCTGTCTTACCCTGTTCACAGTCACTGCATCTCTGTGAGCATGGGCTCTTCATCGATGCTCCCCATGCCTTGGGCTTGGTTTGCGCCTTAGAAGTGTGGAGGGGCTGAGGTGGCAGAACCTTGTCATGGAAGGCGCGTGAGTCATATGCATAAGGCACTGGGGCGCAGAATGAACTGGTTCTCAGGGGAGCAGGCTGTCATGAAGCAAGGTCCCTGTGTGTGGCCCTTCTTCATGAGGCTGTTTCTCTGTCACTTTATTGTGCTCTGATAGCAGAGCCTGAACAGATGGTGCCCCTTGATTTTAGACTCCTAGTCTCTAAAACTGTGAGCTAGATAAACCTCTTTTCTTTAGAAAACAGCCAGCGTCAGGTATTCTATTAGAGCAACGCCAGACTACCATGGTGCTTCATATTCTCCTTTGATTCACAATCATACACCACTTTGAATGGAAGTCACCTTTTATCATAAGATAATTTGTCATTTGAATAAGGCACAATTATTTAGTTCTAAGGCTGTATAGTCACAGAATCAAGGAAATAAGATTGGATCAAAGTATAATGAGAAGGTGTGTTAAAGGAATTTGAGGGGCTGGAGTTGTGACTCAGTGGCAGAGCGCTTGAGACCCTGGGTTTGATCCTCAGCACCACAAAAAATAAGCAAATAAATAAAGAATTGTGTCCATCTACAACTAAAAATATTTTTAAAAAAATTAAAAGGAATATGATAAATGCGCAGCCTCTTAATGGGTTTGGTTTTCCGCTGTGACTTCTAAGTGGGGAGAGGTTGATTCCGACTACATCATTCAGGCGGCCTCTTGAGCCAAGGCAGCGAGGTGCACAGGCCATTTCCTGAGATCAATTTACTTGTGTGCATGGCTGCTCTTCCTGCCACTTCCACAGAAACCCCTGGGCTCCTGCGGCTTTTGCAGAACTGACTGGGCTCCACGCATGCTCGGGTGACCAAGTCTGGCCAATGGAAGTTCTTCAACTCGCAGAACACACGGTGGCTCAGGGAGGGCACAGGTCCCAGCTGATGGGCGTCTGTCCTGGGAGTTGGGGTTGTGGTTGTTGTTGGTTTGTGGTGCTGGGAATCCAGCCCAGGGCCTCACCCGTGCTAGGCCAGCACCTACCCCTGGGCCGTACCCCAGCCCTCAGGCTCACCTTTTACCTGTGATCACAGAGGCAATCAACAATAACATCAGCATCCGCAGCAGACAGAGGTGAGGAACAGGGAGTCCTGCTGGTGCCAAGTCCCTGCATCCAGGTGAATCTGTGGATCTCCGTGGACTGGAGCAGGTTCGAATTGGGTTTCTGCATGACCACAGCATGGGAAAGCACCTACCACGGGACACCTGTGAGCACGCACCAAGGCCACTCCAGGCAGGAGAACCTCCTTGACTTGGCCTCTACTCCTAGACCAACATGAGGCTCTGGCTGATGTCACCTGGGAGGCTTGGTCTGAGTCCTGGCCCTCCACCCACCATGCTCCAGTCTGCTCGGGTGAGGCCTTCTCCAGCAGCTGTGTCTGTCCCCAGCCGTGTCTCTGCAACTGGGGTCTCCAAAGCACTCCATTAGTGTTTTTTGTCCCCCCCCCCTTTTCTTTAAATAGACAGAAAAAAACAAAATCAGAATGAAAAAAAATCCATTCACACAGACAATCAGTCATGATACTTTATGCCTTTGGTTTGATTTAAATTAAACAGGGATGCTCTGTTTTTAGCAGGTGGACCTACTTTTGCTTTTCTTGCCCCTCCCTCCTCTGAACATGGCCAGCCAGGATGGAGGTCCTCTCCCTGGGGCAGGAAGCTCCAAACTACACCGGGCCCTGGAGAGGCAGGCACTGGCTGCGGCCCCAGCTCCAGGACACACCCAGCACTAGAATCAGAGAAACATGACCAGGCGACCAGCCGTGTTCTGCTCCTGGTAGGCACACAGACAAACTAGGAGGTGGAGGCCAAGACCCTGCTCGTGATGGAGCAGCAGGCTTGCTAGAGGCTACCACCGAGAAAGAAGGACACAGCTCTGGGCATATCTCTCATCTTACCCAGAAGCCTCTCTCAGGGACCTCAGAGCCGTGTTCAAGAACGTTATCTTCAAAAGAATAAGCCCGCCACCCCCCAGAGCCCACGAGGCAGCGTCCTCTGACAGTTACCAGGCAGCAAATGCAGGTGGCCTGGTCTCCCTCACCTCCCCAGCCCTGTGTCCTTTCCTTGCTGTGACCCTGAAGCCCCGCCCCTTCAGAGTGGAGTTCAGTTCCCTCCCCGACTGCTGGACATGTTTAAACTATGTCCTCATTTCCACCTGCTGTAGGAGGACATGCTGTCCTGCAGAGTGACCCCAAGGCAATGTACACAGGACTTCAAGTCTCAAGACGGATGGAACCTTGGATTTAGGAGCAGGGGGAACAGGGATTGCAATCAAGAGTAAGGAATGCAGATTGTGAAATTATAGCAGGACTAAGAGACCAAACCCCTGACAGACACCACTGTATCCCATCAAGACTCGGGACACCATCAGACCTGTGGACCCTCTGAAGCCAGAAGCCGCCTCCTGGCTGACCTGCCAGGGTGGACCAGGCACGCCCCCTCTCCTTGCTGGTGAAGCTTCTAAAGCTTTCTTCTTGCAGAAGCTGGTGTGGCCGTAGCCTTGGCTTCTCGGCATGTTGAGCAGCAAGCCTTGCTCATGTCAAGGATAAGGAGGAGCCGACTCTCCAGGCACAGCAGCCGTGCAGCGTCTGCATGGCAGGGAGGGTGTTCTGCAGGATCCAGCCTCTCCTGGGATTGCACATCTCAGCCCTGCCCCAGGCCCGTGTGTGGACCCTGGGCTGCAGAGTCCTGCAGGCTGTGGAGTGCCTCCCGGCAGTGGTATTCCACACTGAGGAACCAACACTGCAAGAGGAAATGCTGCTGGGAAGGTGGCCAGTTCCAGTTGTGTCCACTGGCTTTCCGTCGCTTTGACCAAATACCTGAGGCAGTCAACTCATGAAGAGGAAAGGCTGATTTGTGCTCAGTTGCAGGGTTTCAGTCCATGGGTGCTTGGCTTGTTGCTTTTGGGCCTGTAGAAAGGCAGACACAGGAAGCAGAGAGAGGCAGGAAGGGGCCAGGGTCCCAACATGCCCCTGGAGAGCACAGCCCATGACCCAGCTTCCTCCACCAGGCCCCACCTCTGGAAGGTACCATGCCTCCCAGCAGCACCAAACTGGAGACCCAACTGTAGGGAAGTAAAGGGAAAGGGAGGAGAGGAAGGGAAGAGAGAAGGAGATCTCCGACACAGGTCAGCATGTAATGATTCTTTATTCTCCATTCTTCTATATCCTTCTATCATTCTCCTATCTCCTTCTTACATATGATTTCAGCCTTTTATACCCCTACAGACAAAGAAGGCAAAAAGCCAACAGAATAAATTCCCAGGCAAAGCAGGCCAATCACCAACAGCATCGGCTAGGGCCAATGCGCAACAGCCAGATAACCAGTCCTTAAACTACATCTTAATCTAAGCTAGACTCAAACATTTCGAGCTCTGTCCTTTCTCAGGGCCAGAGAAACATTCTTGTTTGCAAGCAATGTTCTCTCTATCTGTTTCTGACCTCTTGGCAGAAAATTCTGTTTGCAGGCAATTCCCACCAAGGAGTACAAAGTTCCTAGTTTGTAAGAGCACCTGTATTTAAAACTCCTGATTTCCCTCAGGTAGAAAATCCTGTTTTCAGGCAGATTCCACCAAGGACTACAAGGTGTCTTGTTTGCAAGAACACCTGTAGCATATAAGTTTTGATTCCCTACACCAACCTTCAACACCCAGGCCCGTGCAGGACACTCCAGATCCAAACCGCAGCAAGAGGAAAGGCGGCTCTGGGGGATAGGACTGTGGGCTTTGGGGGCTGCAGGGAAGTTCAAGAAAGGCAATGCCATCCCAGAGACCAGTGATCCTAAGAGCAGGAAGCCTGGGTAGGAGCCGCTTCTGCCCTGCCGGCCATCCCCTCTGCACTGTGGGCCAGGCTCCTGGGCCCCTCCCATCACTGCCAAGTCAGTGTCCAGGCCAGAGGCTGGCGCTGGAATTTTTTTAAAAATCTGAGAGTGCTTAACTACCTCCTGGACCATTTGGTGTGTCCACCGCCCCCACCGTCATGGGAGAGCAGAAGTGGACACCACTCCCCATCCAGCACAAAGAGGAACATGAACTGAATGAAATGCTGTGTCCTATGGCAGCGGAGCCTGCTGATGGACCCTTGAGTCTCCGAGACTTCTCCCAGGATGGACGGATCCCCTGGTAAAGGAGCCCAGCCTCGCAGCCATCAGAGACCTTGAGTGTCATGGTGTCCAGCTTATGTGTCTGGACCTCTGCTCCAGAAGGCCACAGGTCACTCAGGTATCATCTGCTTGGCCGCTCGAGCAGCCTGGCTCTCACTTTTGAGGCCGACTCAACAGTAGCCTAGACAGTTTCTTAGGACAGCTCCTCGCACTCCAAAAGGCAGCATCAGCGTGAGCACTTCGGGGAGCCCAGAGGGGCCTCGGTGCAGCCTCTGAGCCATCCTCAGTGGCAAAAGATCGAATCGTGCCTCCCCAGTTCATGTTGAAGTCCACCCCAGCACCTCACAGTGGACTTGTTTGCAGGGGACCTTTGAAGACAATTCGGTGGCCACGAGGCTGTCGGGGTGGGTTCTGATCCAACCTGAGGTGTTGGTGTAAGAGGAGGGACAGAAAGGTGCCAGGGTGCCCGGGCATGGACCACGTGGGGACAGAGCACACTGCGGCTCCAAGCCAGCCACACAACCAGACTGTGCATCTAGCCGCAGACTTCTAGGCCCAGACCCCATGAGAAGTGACCATCTGGCTTTGAGGCCACCATCCCGTGGTCCACAGTCAGCAGCTGGAGTTGCTGGCCTGTCTGCACCTCCATTGTGATCCGTGCTCCAGGTGATGGTCAGTCAATGCTGGGGGCTGTTCCTGCATCCCTGCCATCCAGATCTAATCGGTTTGCATTTCCCTATTTATTCCCTGTTGACAAAAAGTTTTCCTGTTTACTAGGAAGGTGTTCTTTCTTTAGCAGGAGTAGACTGTATCTTGCTTACTCTTCTAGGGAGTGATTCTATTTTTCTTACTGATTTGTAAAAGTACCCTTTGTAGCAAATATTTAAAATCCTATGCCATTCATTAGGCAAATATTCTATTTTTTGTTTTGTTTTGTTTATTTGTGTCCTGCTAATTTTGTTATTTAAAAGTTTAATTTTTTGTATGTTTAAATTTATTTCTTTAATAACATTGGTGCTTAGAAAATCTTTTTTCTAATCAGATACATGGTTAGCTGCTTTTTTCTCTACTTTTTATGATTTCATACTTCATTTTTCTTCCTTAGTCCAACTTCTATTTTTATTCTGGCATGGGAACGGATAGAAACTGATTTTTCCCCTCATATCAAAGTCTTACCACATAATTTTGTAAAAAGCTATTCACATTCCATCACATTGAAATGTTTCCTTTTTTCCTAGATTCCTGCTACATATTGTTTCTTTTTTCTCTTTTGTCCATCATTAATACCACTGTCTTAAAACTGCTGCGCCCATTCTCCTCCTTCCTTCTCATTTAAACCTCCTCTTGCCCAGGATGTTTGATTATTGAATACTCTGTTGGTTCTCCCAAACAGCCCCCTAAAGCCAGGAGTGGTGGCGTAGGCCTGCAATCGCAGCAACTTGGGAGGCTGAGCCAGGAGGATCGATCACAAGTTCAGGGCCAGCCTCAGCAACTTAGTGAGGCCCCACGTAACTTAACAAGACCCTGTCTCAAAATAAAAAATACAAAGTGCTGGAATGTGGCTCAGTGGTCTAGGGTCCCTAGGCTCAATCCCCAGTACCCCAGTACCAAAAAAAAAAAAAAAAAAAAAAAAGGAAGAAGAAGAGAAAAACCAAGCAACCCTTTGAGATTTTGAGATCCTGGTTGTGTTGCTCAGTCTACTGACAAAATGGGAAGAATCAGCACGTTCAGGCTCCCTCTTCCCTGGGGATGTGGGTGGTCTCATCCCTCCCACCTGCTTGCCGAACACCTCAAGGGGCTCTTGCTGGACGGCTGTGCCGCTGCTGTGAACCACGCATCCTGCCCAGTGATTCTGTTTCCTGTTTGGTGAATCGTACCAAAGTGAGTTTCCCTGTTGATCCTGACAGGTTCTCCACTGACCTTAAGGCTGTTAGATGGCTACCATTCGCAGGCAATGCCATTTCTGGAATCTTCCCCACCATTTAAAATGCCCCTTGTCTCTCCTTAACATAAACGTCAGAGGTGGCAACTGAGGCTGGTTGACTGCTTTTTAATCCAAGTCTCTTTCCTGCTCAGCAAAATGGAACATCATGCTTAAGCTGTTGGCCCGAGAGCAGAGCTTTGGCCAATGCTGATCGACTCCCGGGCACACAGGGCAGGGCTGCGCACCGCGGCAGGCTGTGTGGAGCAGAGGCCAGGAGGTCGGGTCTCATTCCTAATGCACTGGCCAGCTGCACACTGACCTGGCGCTGTCTTCGCCCCCAGAATTGCCCTCCTAGTTGGCCTGCTCACCTTGACTGACATTAAGAATACTCCTAAATCACCTCTCCACTGCAATCACAAAGATTTTAGGGATTTTTGACATCACTGTCCATAAGGTCACTTAGCCACCTAAATGCTAAATTTTTAGCTTTTCTTGAAAAATGCACATCTGGCAATTGGAGGCTATAAATGCTATAAAGATATCAATAATGATGACTTTGATACTAGGGTCCCAGAAAGTCCCTGCTTGGTATAAGTCAATGGTGTCCCATTTCGGGGTCCCTGATCCTTCAGGTTACATGGTTAAAGGTGTGGGCTCACAAAGAGGTCAGAGAGGACTCTGGCAGCATGGGTGGGGTCAATTCATGAAAGTCTGGGCCCGTGTGTCTGAGCCGATAGAATCATAAGAAAGCTGGTTTTCTTTGAGGGAAAACAGGAATAAACCAGAGTGCAAAGTCAGAGGAAGTTCCCAGCCCAGGAGAGAGCAGACAGGATGCAGTCTCCAGCAGCCAGCCACCATTTATGTGACAGTGCATGGGCCCTTGAATCCGGAAAGCACCCACTGAGAGAGCTTTGCATCGCGGCTGTGGCTTTCCTGAAGGTTTCGACCAGGAATGGCCAGGCAACAACTGCCCTAGATGTATTCTCAACATCTTCGCAGGCACATCAGCCATGGTTCTGTGTTCCACACTTCAGGTCTCAGATGAGAAATTTCATCTAGGAATTTAGTCAAGGAAAAACTGGACTCCTTATCCACATTCCAAAGCTTGCTCACTCGAGGTAATGACATTGGGGTCATTTCCTGATGGTCAAGAAGCTCAGAACAAAATCTGTCATTGGAGCCATTATGCCATCCCTCAGGTGGACAGTGTTCACTTAATCCTTCTCATTTCCTCTTACTGGTCCATGGGCCGTATCTTTAGCACTTTTTGTAGATCATTCCCAATCTTTTTTGGAACAAAGACCAAGTGTAAAGGGCATTGGTTTCCTGCTTGGAGACAGCTGTTCATGGAGTGCAGGAGGCCTAACGCTGAGGCGTGTCTGAGGTGCGTGCCAGGCAGTGGGCAGCCCTGGACTCTTCCTGAGAGTCTGCCTCCCAGCTGGGCAAAGGAAGAAGCCCACAGCTCTGTGCAGAGGCCGGGGGTGCAGGCCCCTCCAAGGAGGGAGCTGCCCTCAGCCCCCAGGATTAGGCTGGTTTAAGTAAAGTAGGTCTCGGTTTGCCAAATCTGTGTATTTTTCAAGAAAAGCTAAAAATTTAGATCTTAACGGAAAATCCTGGTCTTTAAAATGTTGGCAACAAATTCGTATTTTTAAAAACCCTTGGAGCAGCAGAAAAGAGAATGGTGGTTGCTGGGTGGGGCGAGGGGAAACAGGAGCGACTGTTCCCTGGGGACAGAGCCCAGTTACGCAGGGTAAGGACACAAATCTGCAGTGAATGTGTGGTGTCCACCACCTGGGCAGATCTCGGGTCAAGTGTTCATGTACAGTAGAGAAGAGTGAAAAGCAAAGGACCAAGGCCACCTCTGGAAGTGGCAGGTGTCAGGGGCAAGCATGGGCCCGACTTAGCCAGCTGCCCACACTCCCTGTGAGCCCACACTCCCTGTGAGCAGCTCCTGGTGTGTCAATCACACCTCCAGGAAGCTGTTTAAAAAATAGCCAGTCACTTGGGACCAAGCCCCACCTGTGCCCCAGACCTGGGCCTCTGGGCTTGGAGACGCCTGGGAGAGGAAATCAGGAACCAGTAACCAGGGAGACAAGGCAGGAACTTTGCCACCAGGGTGCTGATGTCACAGTGACACTGAGGATCAGGGCAACTTAAGACTCTGAGAAACCTGAAGTTTGAACTCTGCCTCAGATGCTTGAGCATGGACTAGTACAAAGAGCCCTGGCCTGACATCTGGAAACAGCCTAAGTCTGTGGCAGACTCAGTGCTCCCAGCACAGGACATGTGACCAGCTAAGACCTCTGACTCTTTTAAACTCTGTATTTCCCAAAGTACTTTATCAGTATCATAGGAAAGACCTTTCCACTCTTCTTTCAGTTGGATTCTCATACAGAAGAGGTATTGAAATTTCCAATGTTGCTGCAAAAAACAAGCAGAATTTTCAAAGGCAATGAAAAATAAAGCTGAGATTGAAAATGAGGGGACAGTGGGCCTCTTGATCTCCACCCACGGGATCTGTTTTCACCCTCCCCCTCAGCAGGAGCAGTCGTTGTGCATGGAGGCTGTGAGCTTTGGAGAGGGTGACACTGGTGACTTAGAAGCAGAGCCACTTGACATACACTTGGGTTACACCTGGTCATTTTTTTGTCAAATAAAAAAAAAAAAAAACACAACAAAATCACAAGCTATAAACTGCCGAGTGTTTACGCTGTTCCTGAAATATATGGTCACTTTAATTCTGCGATGGTCGCCTCGAGTCTTTCTACATGGGCGCCACTGAACTCGCCCACCTTCTCTGCTTTCTTATAAAACTGGAAGGTCGGGAGGCAGAAGACCTCGAAGTCTCTCACCAGCTCCTCGCAGATGTCCACATCCACCTCCAGGAACACCACGTCCTTGTGCCGCAGGGACAGGGCATGGAAGAGCGGCTGGATGCTCCTGCACGGCCCACACCACGTGGCTGAGATCTCCACAGCCACCAGCTGCTCCCCGGCCCTCGTGAGGGCCTCCTCGAAGTCCTCCTTGCCCAAGATCTCTTTGACCAAGTCCATGTCCAGGAACTCCTGTGCTTGCTCCTCGAACTCCTGTGCTTGCTCCTCGAGCTCCTGGGAGTCACCTTCCTTGAGCAGGATGGGCTCCTCTGAGGACTCAGGGACATCACCCTCTTGGGGCTGCATGCTCTCCTCTGAGGACTCGGGGACAACAACCAGTTTGGGCTGGATGGCTTCATCTAAGGACTCAGGGGCCTTTCCCATCCTGGGCTGGATGGCTTCTTCTAAGGACTCAGGGACACTGCTCACCCTGGGTTGGATGGCTTCATTTAAGGACTTGGGGACACTGCCAACCCTAGGCTGGATGGCTTCGTTTAAGGACTTGGGGACACTGCCCACCCTGGGCTGGATGGCTTCATTTAAGGACTTGGGGACACTGCCAACCCTAGGCTGGATGGCTTCGTTTAAGGACTTGGGGACACTGCCAACCCTAGGCTGGATGGCTTCGTTTAAGGACTTGGGGACAGTGCCCACCCTGGGCTGGATGGCTTCGTTTAAGGACTTGAGGACACTGCCCACCCTGGGCTGGATGGCTTCATCTAAGGACTTGGGGGCCTTTCCCCCCCTGGCCTGGATGGCTTCATCTAGGGACTTGGGGGAGTCCCCCTTCTTGGCCTGCGTGTTCTTCCCGGAGGTCTTCACACTGCCCTGCTGAGGCTCCGTGCTGGTTGCCGAGGTCTTGGGGGTGTTCCTGTGTTTGAGCTGCATGGCTTTTGCCAAAAGCTTGGGGGTGCTGCCCTGCTTGGGCTGGACGGGGATTGCTGGGGGCTTGGGAACGTCCCCCTGCTTGGGATGCCCAGTTTTTGCTGTGGTCTTAGAGACGCTGCCCTGCATAGAATGGGGAGGTTTTGCTGAGAACTTGGGGAGGCCACTGCCCTGCTGCAGGACCTGAGATGTCTCTGTGGACAGGTGGAGTGTGTTCCTGGCCACAGGGTCAAAGGTCTTCTCTTTGGCCTGGGCTGTGTCCAAGAACTCCGGGACCAGAAGAGCCACCTTGTTGGACAGAACCTGTAATGGGTTTTCTGAACAAAAGAAGCAGAAAGTTAAATAAAAATGTCAAAAAAGAAATGGCAGTGTTGTGTCTGTCTACCCTAAGAAGACCAGTGTCCTTCTCAGAGGTCCTACCTGCGGTCTGAGGAATGAGGTGTTGATTCCAGTGACATCATTCAGCAGAAAGCCAAGCAATGTGACCACTGGATCTTTTATGTGCTTTTTTAGTTTTAATGACCACTTTCTCTTGGTTCAACACTGCCACCTCCTCCCACATACACTGGTCCCTGGGACAGCCCTCTGTCCCCCTTACCAGTGGCATCCTCTTGGGCGGTTTCCTCTGGATTGTCTAGTCTTGCTTGCGGTTCTTCTGAGGCTCTGGCGGGAACACTTTCCATATCCAACTCCTGTCTGCTGACCCTTTACAGAGGCCTTGTAAGGAAGGGGCGCCCTCCAGCATTCCCCCACTGTCCAACCGAGCATCGAAATGTGTGTGGCCACGTCTGCTCAGGCAGCAGTTCACAGTTGGCCTTCCTACTCAGGCTTCCCACAGTGACACCCAGGAGTTCCCTGTCAGCTGGTGCAGGGCTGGGGCCTGTAAAAGGCCACTGAGGTAGGCACCATTATGATCAGCCCTTTACAAAGGAGGAACAGCCTTGCAGCATGTGGCTTGCTCAGGTCACAGACCCAGGGTGGAGGGCAAGTTCCAAGTCTACTCTCTGAACTACAACTCAGGGCTATTCACTGGCAAACGTCCTGTCCAGTCTGGGTGGTGTGAGCCAACTTTCCTAACGTCTCTCTTCAGGATTGCCCAGCCTCAGTTTCTCTTTATGACTCACCCATTGTATTAATCTGTTTTCTTTTACTATAACAAAACACCTGAGGTGGGGTATTTTGTAAAGAAAAAAGATTTATTTGGCTCACAGTTCTGGGGGTTCAAGGGTGTGGTGCTACATCAGCTCGGCTCTGGTGAGAGCCCCATGGTGGATGGCATCACAATGGTAGGGGCGCAGGCAAGAGGGAGACATCACATGGCAAGACAGGAAGCCAGAGCACGAGGAGAAGCCACACGTGCTCTTTGGTGACATCTGTCTCATGGGAACTAACTTGGGGTCCCAGGAGTACTGCCTTGCTCTTGAGGCAGCACCTCAATTACCTGACAACTCCCACTGGGCTCTGCTTTGGGAAGACACCATCACACTGGGGGCAAGCTTCTGACACATGAACCTCTGGGGGACAAGCCACACCCAAGGCACAGCAGTACTGTGGCTGGCTGTGGCCAGCATGTGGCCTCACATGAGGCTCTTCCTGAGCACACACCACAGAAATGCCCAGCACCTGCCAGACAGCCTTCCTCCCTTCCAGCTCCACCAGTCCTGCCAAGCACAGCCCAGGGCGCCTGACATCCTCCCACCGACCCCCAGGGAGGGAGCAGCCCTGTGGGAGGGCCCGACTGCTCCCCAGTGCGGAACACCATCCGCAGGCAGCCCTCCCCTCCTTTAGAAAGCCAGAGGGTGGTCCGCATTGCCCATGGGAGCTTTGAGACACCTGGTGGCCGTGGTTTTTCATCTGAACTTCTGCAGCAACACCCATTCTATCAAGGCGGTTCGGAGTGGGGAGACGCGGGCCTCCGCAGATGCATCTTTCTTGATGACACTGACCCTTTCCAGGGAAGAGCTCGTGCTTCCACTCTGCCTCCTCAGATACCACCAAGCAGGGCTTTCCTCACACTCTGGGAGGCCTGGGTGAAGACCTGCAGGCCTTTCTGAAGTGATGCTTTGAAGGACAAGAAGACATCTCCCCGTCCCCCCACCCTTGCTCCAAATGCAAAGCACTTCAATATTGACAGGCCCCTCACTCCTCAGGACCATTCTCAAGCAGAGGATGGGAATAAACGTCAATCCCTCTTCCATTCAACTTCTTCCCCTTCAGTACCTGCTAGGAGAAAAGAACCCAAGCAGTGAGGTTGGTCATGGTTCATGTAAATCCTGGGTTGGTCAGCTTCCTGCTACTATAGCAAAATATCAAAGATGATCAACCGAGGCGAAGTCAGGCTCATTCTGTCTCAGTTAGAGGTTTCAGGTAATGGTCGGTTGGTCTGTTGCTTTTGGACCTGTGGTGAGACAGAATACCAGGGCGGGAGCAAGTGGCTCACCTCAAGCCAGAAGGCAAAGAGACAGGAAGGGGTCAGGGTGGCAGCATCCCCTTCAGGGACACGCCCCATAGGACCAGGAAACCTCCATAAGGCCCCTCCTCTTAAAGGAGCCACTGCTTCCCAAGAGTGTCATGGATAGGATCCAGGCCTTTCACAAATGGCCTTAGGGGGACACTTACCCACATCAGAGCAATCGTGAATAGATTTTGTTAGTGTCAAAAGGGACAAGGGTTGGGGTTAGCTCAGTGGTAGAGCACTTGCCTAAGTGCACAGGGCCTGGGGTTAAGTTCTGAGCACCCCAGGAAAACAAGGTGGGGAGGGCAGGATCTTTGAACTTTGCTCACTGCTCCATGAATCTGTCTGTTTGGAACACGGTTCCACCTCTGGGGTGGGAATAGACCTTAACAGAAGCAATCCCTAATCAAGAAGCAGAAAGACAGCTGTGTCCCAGCCTCTGCTCCCCAGGTTGAGACCTCAGCAGGAGTGCTGGTTAGGCATGCTTGGAAGACCTCCCAGCAGTCCCCACTGAACCGCCAAAGGCAGGGGCATCTGCCTGGCACTGCATTTGGAAGGCCAGGAGAGCCACATCCTTGCCAGCAAAGGAGGGAACTCAGAGCCAGGGCAGTCTGCCTAAGGCGGGCAGGGAGCTGGGGACCCCGCACACATCAGAGTGGGCCCAGGTGACTGAGACCTGTGAACCAGACACCTGGAGGAAGGCCAGAGGCCGCAGGTGAGTTTGCAATCAGGTGAGGCCCAGAATCCCAGCTCCCCTCATGAGGAGAAGTGGGTTCTCTCTACCCCTTACAGCAAGTATGTTTTCCTTCAGCAAAAGCATGTCTCCAGTTTCTCAAAGCCCACATGTCAGTCAGGGTTGTGCCTCAGGAAACGGAAATGACAAGCTCTTTTAGGGTTAGGATGCATCAGGCAATTATGCTAAAGGCTCCCTTTTGGGCCAAGTGTTCAGGAATGACCCTGGAATGCTGTGTAATGCCCCAGAACGGCTCCGGGAAGCTTGAGAACACTGCTGCTGGCTCCAAGGACTTTCCACCAGAGCCACATGCAGTGGGGAGTCATCTGGCCTCCATGGCCTCCTGGATCAAAGATAGAAATGACCCCGGGTACCTGCCCCTCCAGCCCACAGGAAGAGGAGCAAGGGCAGGTGGTGGCCTCTTCCCAAGCAGGGTCATCCTCTAGGACCCAATCACATGGGAATCAAGGCAATGTGACTCTGTTCCCAGCCCCTGTGGCACAAAGAGACACGCCAGAAGGAAGCTGGATCCAGACTAAGAGGAAACAGGTCTCATTGTCCTGAGGACAGCGGGCTAGTCTTTAACACACTATGCTGGCAGAAATGTTGGGTTCTATCATTCCAAACAGAATATGCATTCACAAGAGAAAAATCAGAAAACAAGGAAAGAAAAAACAAACATTCTTCAGAGTGCCATCTTCAGGATGACAGCCACTCAGGTCGTGGAGCAAGTTCTCGGTCGTCTTTCTATGCACATGCACTTTCCATCAATAACTGTCCAAGAGAGTGCTGTTCTTATCATCTGTTTCACTAGTATGTTCTGTGTCCCCTGCTGGCCAGGGTCCCTGGTCCCTGAGCCCAAGGTGGGGAGGGCAATGAGGCTGGCTGCCTCCCTGGGCCCTTCCCTCAAGGTTCTCCCCCTCATTAAGGCTTCCTCCTCCGGGTCATGCAGAGAACTCGGTGTTTATTTTGTTATGGGCTCTTATTCCTGAAAGCGGACTAGACTCTTCAGCTCACCTGCAGACTTGCCACCAGTCAGCATGCCTGCCCTGCCTGGGCCTTGCCAGCCTGCCGCTGACCGCTTGCATGGTGCCTTGCAGAGTTCACAGGAGCTCTCTCCATGCACATGGACACGTGTGTCGATAAGCCTTTCACGTATTCTCCATTTTCTTCCTAGAAGGAATTTCTAAAAACGAAATCCTTAGGTCAATTGGTAGAATTTTGAGACTCTAGGCAGACATTGCCCAGATGCTTTGAAGCCAGGTTGTTACCATTTATAAACATCAGCAAGACGGTGAAGTGCAGCTGGAGGGACATGGCTGCACTCCCTGAGTTGACATCGTCGGTGTCCCAGGTCAATCCCCGTCTCCTTAACGCATCTCTGCGTGTGGCCTTCGCTGGGCGGTTCTGGAGGGAGCGTCTCCGTTACCTTCCTCAGTGTCTGGTTAAACACACCTCCCTGCCGCTACCCATCGCACTGTTTTCCTCAGTGTGCCTTTTAATTTTCATGATGGCATTTGGGGGGCAATATATAGATGCTGTAGTTTTTATGTAGTTAAATCCATCCATTTTCTCTGATAGATTTCACTCCTGCAGACAGATGTGTGGATAAACTCCAGATTCTGAGAATGCCTGACCACGGCCCCAGCCAATCATAACAATGGCCATGAAATAACAGTGCTAACGGTTCCCAGGATCCAGTTCAATAGGAAATAATTTAAAATGAAGTCAGTCTGTAAATCATTCCTTTTTGTTACCGTATTGAAAATCTCAGAGTTAAAGAGATGTATACACACTTAGGGCTTTTTTTTTTTTTTTTTTTTTTTTTTTTTTTTAACATGTACCAAAGCTCCCATCAATTTCCTGTGGAATAATGAAGATATTTTCCTATGAAGATTCAGACTCTTTTGGTTATTAATGGATGGAAATGGGCATGTCTTCATACAGTGGCTGTTAAAAAACGACAAATGCACGTGCCCCTGGCCGCAGCTCAGTGTAAGGACATGACTTTCAGCCCAGGCTGCCAATTCTGCCCTTGGAAGGAAGCCGGACAGGTGGACGAGCCGGCTGGGGGTGCCCCCGGGGAGCAGCGGGACCCACACAGAGCAGAGCGGGCAGTAGGCATCTCAGCACATCAGTGGTGCCTGGTGTCCAGCATGGTCACTCTGAGCTTGCTGGGAAGGCCACATGGCTTTCACTCTCAGGGAGTGTGGCCTTCAGTGGGCGCATACCTCATGGACAGAGACGCGGAGGTCACAGCTGTACGATGGGACACCATTGAAGAGTTTACGCTAGCCTTTTACACCTCATTTAAAAATGTTTCTGAAAAAGAACTTTATAAGCATCTCTGGATCATGACCTCCACCTTGACCCCTGAATAAAGAAATGAGAGATGACGAAGCTATCCCAGAAGCCTCCCAAACCAGCCGTACCAGGTAGGAGACCAAACATCGGAAAACCAACCTCTAAATGCACCAGCCCCGTGCCCCCGGGAAGTGCAGGGCTCTCCTCTCCAGCCCCATGTACTTCCTGAGGGCGAGGGCTGCGTGGGTGTGGCCAGTCTGCAGCCCAGTGTGGAAATACCAGACGCTGGGAAAACGTGCACCACGCAACTGAGGCGGTCACAGGGTTCTCTCTTCTTTTCTGAATCTCCACCGTCTTGTGCTACCAACAAGACTGCAGAGAACAAGGGCAACATTGTAGTACCAGACTCACCTGGTTTAGTGCAAAACCTGCACCACCTGACATGTGCTATTTGACCTTGGCTGCCTGACTCTGGGATGCTTGGAGAGGGAAAGCCTCTTCACGTTGCCTCCCGAGCCCAGCTGGCACCAGGTCAGGCAGGCAGGCACAGTGGGGATGGG
Organism: Glaucomys volans; assembly: GCA_020662805.1. Classification (NCBI taxonomy): domain Eukaryota; kingdom Metazoa; phylum Chordata; class Mammalia; order Rodentia; family Sciuridae; genus Glaucomys; species Glaucomys volans. The sequence goes on along the minus strand of JAJEJO010048744.1, from coordinate 66,198 downwards.
CTTCTATGGGGCAGAGGCAGCAGGGTGAGAGGGGAGGGGCAGGATCCCCAGCCAGGGCCGGGTGCAGGGCAGGCTGGGGTCCACCAGAGGGGCACTTTACAGACCTGGGATCTGGCTTCACTTGCAGTGGTGTCACAGATGGGGTGGAGAGACTGACATCTCTGGATGCACACCTTACCACCTGCTCTGAACACGTCCCCAGGAAACCGCTGTCCTAGCAGATCATCACAGACTGGGTAAGCTACAAAGAAAGGGAGCCCTGCTCACAGCTCTGGAGGCCGTGAAGTCCAAGAGCACAGCACATGCATCTGGCAGTGCCTTTGTTCCGCAGGCAGGAGGCCAAGAGGAGAAGAGCAAGAGAGGCCCAGTTCAGCTGGGCACCGTGGCACATGCCTGAAATCGCAGCGCTCGGCAGGCTGAGGCAGGACTGGGGATGTGGCTCAGTGGTTAAGCACCCCCGAGTTCAATCCCCAGTACCAAAAAAACAAACAACAACAAAAAAACAGAGGGGGGACCCACTTCATCTGAGGAGTGAGGAGGAGGTCAGGGAGTCGGAGATGAAGGTTCTCTCTGAGGGCTTCACGAGTGTGGAGGCGAGGTGGTCCATGGTGGTGGGATTGCAGAGGACTTACACACGTGTTGTCCACAGCAGGACAGCGCAGGGCATTTCAGGATGGGAGCTTCAGCACTTGGCATGTGCCTGAAATGAGCTGAGTGCTTTCCAAAGATGCAGGAAGGAGAGAGCAGGCTGGTCGGTCAGCCTCTGCCACTGTCATGCCCAAGCGGTCAGCTCCTGGGGAGTGGCGCTCACTGTGGCTCAGCACTGATGGCTCCAGTCCCGATCGAGTGACCCACTGCTGCTGGGCTGTTGGGACTGTGGCCAGGCGGCACCTCGGGGAGGAGCAAGGTGGCCCAAGCCTTACTCGACCAGGAAGTGGAAAGGAGGAGAAGGGGGGTCCCCTGCCCTCAAGGGCACACCCTCTTCAAACTGCCCCCACCACCCAGTGCCCAGCAGGGGGCCAAACTGCAACATGTTTTGAGGGACTTTCAGATCCAACTAAAGCAAGACGAGTACAAGGCCAGGGAGAGCCCAAGGCCAGGGAAGCAGAGAAAGTCCCACTCCTGGGTCACCAGCCTGGGCACTGGGTTCTCAGAAGCACAGGCAGGGCCTCAGGCCCTACAGGGTCAAGATCGCTGGACCCTGGTGCATGAGCGACAAAGTCAGTTAAGAATTCAGTGAGGGCTGAGCCACGGGACCAGGGACACCGCAGGGACACTGCAGGCAGCCTGGCTGTGCAGTCAAGCCATCACGCAGTGGGCCAGATCAGATGGTGGGGGGGTCACCAGCTTTCCATGGCTTAGGTGGCTCAGTACTCCCCAGTGGGAACCTCCTCCCTCCTCCTGAGAGGCAAGCATGGTCTGGAAACAGGGTGGCCCTCGGACAGATGCGGCTTGCCCTACTTTCAGGCTGCGTGAAATTGAGAACACCACGTGAGCTCTCCAGGATCCCTCCTGACGAACAGGAGCAACTGCGCTCCCTTCTCAGATTCGTTTCTTGAACAAAATGAGAAAGGATTTGGAAGTAGTTCACTGGACTTGTCAGTAAACCCGACTCTTTACTTTGCAGCAGTTATAAATGAGAATAAAGGAGACAGGCCAGAAGACAAGATCTGCAGGCTGGCCTCTTGCTAATCTATGATCTTGCACAATGTCTTAGCCTCCCACGCCGTAGTTTCCTCATCCGTGAAATGGAGATGATAATAGTATCAACCTCACAAAGGTCGGTGTGCCAAACCTGGTCACAAAGACCATGGGATGTAATGCCTGGGATGGAGGCTGGTGCTCCTGCTCCTGCCCTTGAGCTCTTGCTTTGGGCAGGACCACAGGTGACTTCTGCAGGGCAGGGGCACTGTGAGAGCCCCTCCCTGCCCTGGCCTTGGGGCTGCCTGCCGCTATCCATAGGCAACTCTTCCTATGCACTCGCTCACTCCAGCTCCAGGGCCAGGGGTGCCGCACACAGTACTTTATGCCCTGGGGAAAGGTGTTTCAACTTCAGAATTTCTCTTAGATTTTACAAAAATAATATATCTATCCCAGAACATTCCAGCCCAGCTGTGGGAGGACCCTCTAATCCAACACAGTATTTCTCAGCCAATCACCAACTAATTGCCTCTGGTTGGAGAAACAGCAATTACAAATAGCACTATACCAGTTCAGATCTTGTTCTACTACCGAGTGATCCCTGCTAAACGTGGAAGACATCTTTCCATTTGCAAAACCTTTTGATTTCAGAAATGTGGATATGTGTGCATGAGAATTGTTATCCATAGTTTGCCTATAAAGAAAGGAAGCTCAGGGAGATTATCTGCTAAAGTTCCCACAGCCAGCCCATCAGGGTCGGGAGCCAGACTTAGCTGGTCTGATTGTGGATTTCTTCTCTTTCTTTTTTTTTAATTTTTTTTTTTTTAGCTGTTTTGGACCTTCATTTTGTTTATTTTTATATGGTGCTGAGGATGGAACCCAGCACTTCACACTTGCTAGGCAAGTGCTTTACCACTGAGCCATGACCCCAGTCCTGACTCTGGATCTAACCTCTACCCTGCATTGCCTCCCAAGAAAGAAAAAGAAAGAGAACAAAAAGAAGAAAGTGGACTGGGGATAGAGCTCAGTTGGTAGAGTGATTGCCTCACAATCACAAGGCCCTGGGTTCAATCCCCAGCACTGCAAAAAAAAAAAAAAA
>JAJEJO010048744.1:0-63358 GCA_020662805.1 Glaucomys volans | reverse complement strand
AAAAAAAAAAAAAAAAAAAAAAAAAAAAAAAAAAAAAAATCCTACAAAAAGAAGAAAGTGGCAAGTGAGAGCACAGGAGCAGAGAAACCTCCCCAGCTCTAGAGCAAGGACCAAGGTCCACGTGATCATCATGGCCACCAAGTCCTCTGTCATTCCACTTCATCTGGATGTCAACCCTGGAATGTGGCACAGTGTCTGTTTACAGGAGGAAACAGACTGAGAGGGACCAAGTAACTTGCTCAGGATCACAAGAGGAGTAAGGGCAGGTAGTGGGATGGATGGTTGGGTGGTTGGGTGGATGGGTGGGTGGGTGGATGGGTAGGTGGATGGATGTGGGTGGGTAGGTGAGTGGGTAGGAAAGTGAATGGATGGATGGATGGGTGGGAAGATGGGTGGGTGGGTGGATAGAAGGGTGGAGGCTGGGTGGGCGGTTGGATGGATAGAGGGTAGGTGGAGGGGTGAATGGATGGGTGGAGGCTGGGTGGGTGGATGGGTGAATGGGTGTGTTGGTGAGTGGATGACTTTACAAAGATAGCTGCCATAGGGTGCTTACCCCCAAGAACTCCTGAGTCTTCTGACCTTCTCCCTGACATATCCCCCACCTTGCCAGGTGCATAGGAGGCCAGACTAGAATGACGATAAGTTCCACATTGCTTCTAACAACACATACCACAAAGTGGGTGATATCTAAGGCAAAGAGGTTTATTTCAGCTCATGTTCTGGCCTGTGGTCAAGGACCCATGTCTGGCGACAAGTTTCTTGCTGGCTGAGGCCTGGGGTGGTGCAGGGCACCAGGAGGGGAGAACAGAGACTCTTGGCATTTGTGTGCTCTCTCTCTCTCTCTCATAACTCACTCGTGAGGGTCTTCCCTGGTGACCTTATCTAATCCCAGTCACTTCTCAAAGGCCCCACCTCTGAGCACCTCTAAATACCATGATGGATTGCAATTTTGCCTTCTTACCACCTCCCAACAAGGATTAAATTCCAACACGAGCTTCAGAGAGGACGAGTCGCATTTGAACTACAGTCCTGTAGGTCTCAGTCTGTCTGGGACTGTGCCACTTACCCTGCTTAGTGTGAACAGCTCCCTAACCCTCTGCAGTGCCCAGCACGGAGGAGGAAGTGTGCGCCTGAGCAGAGAATTGTGGGACTTTAAGGGGCTCAAGGAGGCCGGCCGGAAGTCTCTGCCTCTCCCACCCAGGTTGTGGGAAGAGCGTCCGGCAGGTCAGGCTGGAGGAGACAGGCCCGGGCCCAGCTGCACTGCCCCGAGGGGCGCGCCTTGGAGTCCACCGTGGAGTGGGGCTGCTGGTGGAGACACCTGGGACAGCCCCTCCCCTAGTCATCTCCAAGGCCCCAGAGAGACCCTAACTGGCGCCCAGATCCCTCACCGGCTGAGTGGGTGTGGACATGCACTGAGGCACCGAGGAACCCACAGCCCGATGTAAGTGGGACACAGACCACGTGGTTCCAGTGTCCAGAGACAAACATGGGCGCTGGGGCCAGCAGCCAAGCCCAGGAGGAGGAGTCAGCTCCACAGAGCCAGAGCCACAGAGGGAACCACTGGGCACATCCACAGAACCTGGAAGCCCCACACCCTTGCCCACCCCGGGGGAGAAACGTGCAGGTCGAATCCAGGCGACTGTTGGAGCCTAGGTGCTGGGAGCCACTGGAGGGCCGGAAGGAAGAGGGTGACCAGGTTCCACTTTCTGCACTGGACACAGGCCCGTCACAATGAGGGTCCACCTGCTGGCAACCAAGGCCTCCTGCCTGCCCCAGCAGACGGGCAGCCTGAATCTCAGGCAAACTGAGTCTCTGGACATAAGGATGGCAGCCCCCAGGCCCATGCAGACAGGCTGCCCATTCTGACGCCTGCTGGAAGCTGTTCAGTGTCTCAGGCCAATATCAGTTATGTGTCACGCAGCAACAGAAAACACCCATGTCACACCCATGTCACACACGCAGAAGTGGCTCCTGGAAACAGCAGAGAATTCAGGTTGTAGGACGCAACCTTTCAACTGTGTCAGGCTTGGAGTGACAGCCACGCTCTAGGGACTGTGCCATTCCTGTCCTTAGGCCACGTGGGAGGTGGCCTGTTTTCAGTGCCTGCTCTTTTCCCTCAGGAGCCAGGGAGAAGGAAGATCCCAGGCACAGGAAGCCCATTCAACAGCTGTCCTTGCGGGAGTCCAGCAACCAGAGGGAACAAAGGCTCACTCGAGGACCGGGATGGACCCTCCCTCCTCGGCCTGCCAAAGGGTCTGCTCTCTGGACAGCACTCACGGGCTGCGCAAGAGACACCGCAGACTGTTCAGAGGCCGCAGGAGGCTAAAGGAGAGCCGCGAGCCAGCTCTGAGTGGGTCCTGGTCCTCAAGGCCCCTCTGCCCACTGTCCTGTGACCCAACAGCTGCAGGGAGGCCCCAGCCTGAGGACACACCTCGCCGGACACCAGGTCCTACTAAATGCACCCATGGAGGGTGCAAAGCGCTTCTGAGGGGAGAGGAGAGGAATCTGCAGGACACCACTGACCGAGGAGGCGGCTGCCCGTGGCTGGGAGCCGTTCCTTCACAGACCTCTGCAAAGGGGCACAGACAGGAACCACTCAGCAAAGGCCCAGAGGGCAGCCTCCGCAGAGACCAGGGGCCCGGGCCTCCTGCTGGTGCATTTCTTTCTTTACTTTTTTTTTTGTTTTAGTACCAGGGATTAACTGAACACACTGAACTGCATCCCCAGCTCTTTTTTTATATTTTATTAGGAATAGGGTCTCACCAAGTTGCTTAGGGCCTCACTAAGCTGCTGAGGCTGGCTTTGAACTTGTGATCCTCCTGCCTCAGCCTCCTGAGCCACTGGGGTTACAGGTGTGCCCCACCATGCCCAGCAGCATTTCTTGTTCTTATTTGGTGCCACATTGAAAGTGGATTCCCAGCACGTGCCTCAGCAGTGTGTGGAATGCTGGGAACACGGGGCTCTGCTCTCAGCCTGCTCCCATCTGTGTACCGCACATGAGGCTCTGGGTGGACATCAGGAGGGCCCCGAGGGCATGTGTACGCTGGTGCACGGGCAGGGCTTCCAGGTGAGGGGACCTGCACCTTTGCAATCCACTGGGACAGCAAGTTGGCGACTGTACGTATGAAACATTCCCAGCTTGTTGAAGTTGGCCAGTCCTTCATGGTGTCCTATCTCCTTACCCCTACCTCTTGGGGAAAATTATCACAGAAGAACTTAGAGGCTAATTTCTTAGCCTCTAAGAGGCTAAGTCGGCACCTTGACTTCAGGTGCTGTCAGCACGTCCTGTTGACTTTTACATCATGAGAGATAAAGATTACTAACAGCCCAATGCCCTTGGTTCTCCCTGATCCTGTTCCCCTCTCTCTCCATATTGTGAAGCTGGTGCTGCTTCTTGATTCTTCTCTCTCTCTCTCTCTCTCTCTCTCACACACACACACACACACACACACACACCCCTTCATAAATGGCACACCTTACTGTTTTGTGCAGGTCGACAGACATTTGCACTTTAACTTTCTTTACTCATTCAGCCAGGGTCACAGCCCCATTGCCCAGAGTGTGCACTGCACAGCCCGAGGACTCTGTTAGGAAGAACACACAGGAGCGGCTCCCTGGGGATGTGCAGGATGACAGCTTGCCGTCCACACCAGTTTCTGAGATGCATTACAGACAATGCGCTCATTTTAATTCCCCCAAAGCTGCCACCTCATGACCGTGCCATAGTTTCCTCACCCCTTTCCCCAGCAGAAGACCGCATTTTGCAAACATCATCTGCACAGGCGGTGCGCCCGTCTCTCTGGGAAATCACCACACTATTCAGAGTTGACCGCTGCTTTCAAAAAAATCATTCTACTGACCATTATAATAAGAAAAGGACACCTTGGTAAAACTTAAAATATTTATTAGTATGAATCAGTGTGTTAAATCCAAAAATAACAGACGTGGTTGGGCACTGTTGCAGGAAATGCTTCACTGCGGGTAGCATACAAGGTGCACAGGCCTGCAGCAGGCGCAAGACTGGGTCCAGCCCAGACGAAGGAAGCCCTTTGGGAAAGGTCAGGCAAGGCCTCATTGGCGGGTCAGGGTGCTGCCCTCGAGCGCCAGCTTCGCAGCAAGGGCAGGGCAAGCAGGGCGTCTAGGTACCTGTGGGCTCTGAATGCAGCTCAGAGCCTCTGTCACTCACTTGCCGTGAGCTCCGCCCCAGCCCTCCCGAGCCCCAGTCCTGGATCTCAGAGGAAACCCTCCAGTCATCCAAGCCTCCCCAGCACATGGGCTCCACCCTTACTGCTGGCTAAAACCTAGGTCCCGGACTTGCGGTCTGCAAGGCCAGGTCCACCCAGCACCCTAGCGGGCCGTTGCTAACCATCAGGTGGAAGTCCACTCTGTACCCACACAAGATGTCATAATTCTGCAGCCATCAGATGTTGCTGGGGACGACCCCTCTGAGAGTCAGTGCCGGCCTTAGAGAACACACAGCTGTGAGACAAAACCAGCAAAGGCGACGTGAATGATGTGCTGGCGCAAGGGCACCGGGTCCTATTTATACACACACAGCCTGCTGTGGAGGAGAGCAGGCAGGAGCCGCCAAGGACAGTGCCTCCCAGGAGGCCAAGTACTCAGCATCTGGAACCATGGTGACTTCCAGGCCTTTCTGTACCACTGCATGCTTAGGGTTCACGACAAGGACAGTGGCAGTGGGAAGGGTGACCAGGCCCAGCAGAGCCTCCAAGGCCTCCAGGGACGGTCCCACAGCACAACTCGTGCTGAGTTACAGCTCCCACATCAGCCCACGACCTCCCTTCTGACCTCCCCAATGTCACGGAAGGTTTGTGGGCCCTTGAAGACACCTGCTGGCTGGTGCCAGCTCATGGCAGCATGGCTTCCAGGTCTATGGCTTTCCTGGTCCCACCTCCTGACACAAGCCCTGTCAGGAAACGGGCTGCTTCCTAATCCCAAGTCACTATGAAAGCTGGAGTGGTAACAGGATTTGAATCTTCAGGGAAAACAGCTCTAGATCCTTTCCACACTTCCTCTCCCTTTACTTTCTTTGGATCCAGACATCTTTAATCTCCTGGAAAGGAGGCTTTCGGGGGCCTGCCCCCAGCTCATGGGCACTCACAGCTGGACTGATGGGCCCTGCTACTTTCCTCCCCTCGCCTGCAGCATTTTAAATGTCTTCTCTGATCTTGGAGCTTTGGGGTCTAGAATTTAAAGGCGGCAATAATTCCTTTGGCGGGCTTTGCAGTAACTCATGATTAGTTGCTATTATCAGATGTTCACCCTACAATTTGGATTCCAATGCCCTCCAGTTAGTGCCCCCTAGACATGATTCCAGAACATTCTCTCAGGGAAATATTACTCTGGGCATCCAATGTCTACAAGAGAGGAGGGACTTACTGCTGTGGAAGGGATGTGGGCCGGGTGGTCCCCAGAGTGACACCCACACCCTCCATCTGTTCACACGGCGAGGACTTCACTGACTTTCAAACGGGGCTTCCCAATCCCCAAATCATAATCTGGTCTGAGTTTGTTTCCAAAACTTAGGAAAGTGTTCATCCGTTAGATTAAGAGAGTCATGACAGTCATTAATACCTCCTCCTCTTAGAGTAGCTCACTCCCAGCTTCAGTGGTGGGCCAGTTACACTTCTCTGGTTTCCTTCAGAAAACTAATAAATAAAGGCTTGCTTCTACAGCCAGCTGAAACCCAGCCTCCTGCAGTGACTTTGCCCTTCACTGGAGGCCAGCCAGGGCACAAAGGCAGGGCACTGCAGAGGTTCCAGACCATGGCCAGGTGACACAGGAAATCAGATAACAGTACATCAAGACTTGGGTACAATCCAAAAATATTTCTAATGTCATCAACCACAGGCAACTGTACCTATTACCTAAAAAGCATTATCCCTCCTGCGTGCGTTTCACGCTCCCAAGGCCACGTTGTGGTGGGTGGTGGGTTTGCCCAGTTTTCCAAGTCCCCTTCAGGGCCACTTCCTGCTCTGCTCCTGCAGGTCTTCCAGGTGTGGAGCTGCGGGGCGCAGTTCTCCAGTGCGGTGCCAGCCCCAGGGAGCGGGGTCCTCGGCAGGCACAGCACGCCGCTCCCGCCTCCTCCAGCACTGGGCAGGGCCTCTGGTCAGCAGCACCGCCGGCCCCCTTGCGAGGAAGGCTTCGCCAGCTTGATGGCCCCGCCACTCCCGTCCTCGTGGGGTTCCAAGGGTGGGATCTGGCGGCCTGAAACAAAGGAGGTCAAGGTTGAGCTCACCATCCAGTCGTCCCGCAGCCTGCTACAGCCCCTTTCCCAGCTCTGCACAGGAGTCTAGTCCTAGAAAGCCCAGGACAGGTTCCCGCAGCTCCAGACAAGCAGCCGTCCTGGGAGGGGAGGACCTGATCTGCGGGAGGCGGTTCCCAGGACCCCCTCGCCCACCAGGCGCACCCTCCTCTACCCCTCCCACCATCCCACTTCCACAGGGACAGGGAGCACTCCTGCTCCTCCGTCTTTTCGGCTTCTCAAAGTAGAAATGGCCTGGGAGCTGCCATCTAGGGAGCCCTCTGTTAACACTGGCCTGCCGCCTCCTCCGGCCCCACCAGCTGCCCTCCTCCGGCCCCACCAGCTGCTCCTCACAGCAACAGTGGTCAAGTCGCCTCCAGCACCTCACGTCTACTTAATTCAGCTTAGAAATAAATAGAGCGAAAAGAAAGAAGGGGGGTGGGTGCTACAGGGTGGGGTCTCCACAAGTGCTGACCAGGCCCATGTGGACCTGCTGGTGCTGTGTGGTTTGCATCTGGACACCCAGGCTGTGGAGCTCTGCCCTGAGCAGGGTGGGTGCATGTGTGAATTCGTCTCGCACCTGTTTTGTTTGTTTTTTTAAGGCATGAAACCTGGAAATCACCACCTGGGGACAGCTGCAGAGCCGCCAGGGGTGTTCACAGGTGCCACTGCTCCCCGGCTGGAGGGCGGCACCTGGCCATGTCATCACCACTCTGCCAGGCCGGGGAGCCCCAGGGACCTGCCGAGGGTCACAGCTGGACTCTGGCCAGCCTCCCCTTGACCTCCTCACGGAGGCCAGGGCCCTGCTCTCTATTTTTCTATCACCAGCAAAGGGCATGAATAACTGGCCCTGAAAGGAGGATTCTGGAAAAGCGGCTGTGGCACATTCCCGACTCAGCTGCCAGGAACTGAGACAGCTCCAACGGGGCTTCACACAAGCAGACACTCCCTGAGGACCCTGCAGAGGGCAGGGCCTGGCAGAGGGGCCCGTGCAGCCGTCCAGGCTCCTGCCGTCCAGGTGGTCAGCATTTCCAGGTTAAGTGGAGGTCTTCATCTCACTGACACGTGTCAGGAATTGACATCTTAACGTCTGTGACATTAAAATCAACGCTCCGCCATGACACCGAGTTCATGAGCGGCCACGCTGGCAAACGGCACGTGTCTTTCGGCCTCCTCACGTCCCTGCTCCACAAGCCTCCTGTCTTAGGTTTTCATAGTTTTTTTTTTTTTCCTACAAAGTACCCAAAATATAGATAAAGCATGTGTGTGAGATAGTCACTACGGCATTGGTGGGAATCTAGAAACAGCGCAGGGTGCAACAGGACACCTGGAAGCCGGCCACCCCTCTTTCCCGCCTCGAGTGTCCTTTCCCAGGGGACAGCAAGCAGCCACACCTGGGGCACAGTGTCCAGCAGGCTCCTCTCTCCAGATGGGCTGAGCTGGCTGGGAAGAACACGATCCAACTAGCTGCAGAGCCTGGCTTCCGAGAGGCACCAGGGTCTTGCACCTTTAGAAGACCCAACGTCTCACTCCTGAGAGTAAAGCCCAGTTGTACCCCTGCTCCTAGGGGGTGAGTCCACAACCCCCAGTGGACACCTGGACCAGTGGATAGCACGGCGCCCTCCTGACACCACACCTGGGCTGCACGAGGCTCTGTGGTAGGGCACCTACCCCGCACGCAGGAGGCCTGGCTCCCATCCCAGCAATACACACATAACAACCATGAGGTCTGACTGTAACTCAGGCCCAGTAAGACATGAGTAATAATGAATAATAATTAGACCAGTTCCAACCACATACTGTGTTAAAGGGTGTTAGAACTTATGAATTGCTTTAGAATTTTCCACTTCTTATTTTCAGATGGCAGTTGACGTGAGTGACTCAGATGGGGTAAAAGGCCGGCTGTGTGTCTCCAGAGAACGACCATGACTTCCTTCCTTGGACTTGGTTTTTCTCTTTGGGTAGAAAGACTTTTGAGATTTGGGAGTCAGTGTTCCAGTGGGCGAACCTGGGCCAGTTCCTCAGCCTCTGAGCCAGAACATGAGAAAGTGCCAGCCCCATGGGCTGCATGCTCGGTTGGTATGGGAGGAGGCCAGGTGCCCGGTCTCTCCTGGGGAAACACCTAGTGAGGCCCAGGGCCATTCTCGGGGATCAGCGAGTAGGGTGGGACCACACTGTTCTCCTGCAGAACACGCAGCCGTGATGAGCAGACACATTCCCACTTCAGAGTGAGTGAGCAGAAAGGAGGTGCTTCCCTTTTCAGGTGGGACAGAGGAGAACCAGCAGCAGCAAAGAGGCCAGACCCTCAAGAAGAGGAGGATGTGAACAGTGCTGTGAGCGCATCAGGGCTCCACCACAGCCCCCAAGGGAGCGGCATGGCCTTCCACCAAGGTGAGCCCTGGGAACACTGCTCATGTGGGCATGGGGTGGCGCCAGGATGCACAAACAGCTGAGAAGGCTCTGAGCACCATTCGGATGTTTCCTGCCTTGGGCAATGTCCTCCACATGGGAAACCTCCAAAACAAGGTGTTCCAGAACATAAATCCTAGGCCAGAGTGTTTATTCCAACACAGTCTGTGATGTGTAAGAGTCTGCTGGAGAGAGGTTGAAGACTCTTCTTTGAAGTCTAATTGTCCTGATAGTTAAGAGTCCAGAGAAAAAGCAGGTTTTATAACAGTATGCTGGGGAATACAATATGTGAAAACAAACCCCATGCCTATCAATTTCCTCATGGTTCTCAGTTGAGGCATATACACTGCAGAAACAAAGCCTGTGCCCAGCAGCAGTGGCCCTCTGCCCAGGGGGTGGCCCAGCATTCTGGGCCAGAGCCAGGGTCCTCCCTGGGGCTTACTGCTTCTGTCTTCACCTTCCTTTCTGCCCTGGTGTCAGCTGGCTGGGCCCACTTGTTTAGTTAGCTGTGCTGCCATTTGTGTATTGCTTCCATTCTTGATCCTGATTTTCCGAGTTACCCAGATTAATAAACTGGTCTGGTTTTCAAGGAATTGGCGAACTTACTGTTGACAATGACCCTCATGCCTCTCCACTTAGAGATGGGGTCTCTGGACACTGCAGGGGCTCACGGTCATGGGTCACCACCTTACAGGTGCAGAAGGGGCCACATAGGACAGAGGCTACTCTCAGCAGCCCCCGGCCAGCATGGGGAAGACCTGCACATCAGGGTGAAGAGTCTGGATGTTCCATAAGGGACCAGAATGGGTGGGGAGGCAGGAAGTGTATTTGGTCTGGAGCTCTGGAGGAAGTCAAGGCCTGGATGGCAAGAGCTGTGGGAAGAATGCACATGGAAGGAGAAAGAAAGGCAGAGAGAAATTGCAGGGAGACACCTAGAAAGGGAGGGTACCCAACACTGAAGTCAAAGCCTGGGCAGTTGAAGGAATGGTCATGCCTCAGGAGGAGCAAGGGACACTGTTTCAGCTCCAAAGTGCCTACTGGAGGGACTCTGGCTACCTTAAGATCCCCAGGTCTCCTGCAACTCCACTATGTCTTTCTCGCTCCTTTCCTTCCTTCCTCCTTAATTGATATACTTCTTTAAAAAAGTAACTTGGGGTTTACAGAAAACAAAACTGAAAACTAGAGTTCCCACACACCTCCCCACCTCACGCAGTTCTCCAGTTTGTAACGCCTTGCGCTGCTGTGAGACATTTGTTAGATGAGCAAAAACCAACACAGTGCTGCTGACTGAAGCCCAGTCTGCGCAGGGCTCGTTGTTCAGGTTGTACATGCTGCGGGTTCTGACAGACACTTGGTGACATGGGTCCACCATTACAATATCATCAGGACAGGTCGTGGCCCTGGCCATCCCCTCTGCCCCACACAGAGCTTGGCAGCCACTGATCTTCCCTCCAGTTCTGCCTTTTCCAGAACGTGATGTACTTGGAATTGTCTACATGTAGCCTTTTGGATCAGCTTCTTTCCCTGCGCAAAACACATTTGAGATTTTCTGCATCGTGTGATAGCTCACTTCTTTTTATCCACAAATAATACTCCACTGTCTGGATGTATCCTTTTAATTTTCTAACAATTAAAAGTAAAAAGAAATACAAGTGAAAAAGGAAAATTCGAGAAAAACTAAAAGCTCTGCTGGACGTGGTGGCACAAGTCCCAGAACTGGGAAGGCTGAGGTGGGGATGTCTTGGGCCCAGGAGTTTGAGACCAGCCTGTGCAACCCAGCAAAGACCCTTCTCAGAAAAAAGGCATTAAAAACCTCTGCGCTTCAAAAGACCCACTGAAACAAGAAGATAAGCCTGGGGGAAAAGATTTGGAAAACTGGTATCTGACAAGTAATAAGCACCCAAAATATATAAATAATCCTCAGATTCAATAGTGAGACAACAGACAGCAGGTCTGAGTCAGCAGTTCTGTTTTTGAGATGTGGTCTTGCCATGTTGCCTAGCTTGGTCTTGAACCCCCAGCTCAAGTGGTCCACCTGCCTCCACTTCCGAGTGGCCAGGACTGCAGGCCTGTGACACCACCCCTGGCTCCAATGGCAAGATATAAAGGACACTTCAAAAATCATCCAGGTCACCAATAAGCCCATGAAAAGACACGACGTCGCTAGTCTTCAGGAAAATGCAAACTAAAACCACATTGAGGTACCACCCTACCTGCTCGCTCTCCCTCTTTCTCTCTCCCTCTTTCTCCCTCTCCCTCTGTCTCTCTCTCTCTCTCTCTTTCGATACTGGGGATTGAACCCAGGGTGCTTAAACCACTGAGCTACATCCCCAGCCCTTTTCATTTTTTATTTTGAGACAGGGTCTCGCTGAGTTGCTGAGGCTGGACTTGAATCCTCCTGCCTCAGCCTCCTGAGCAGCTGGGAACAAGACTGCACCAGCATGCCTGATCCACCGTCCCAGAAGGCTGGAGTCTCGGGGGATGTCTTACATGTCATCACACACAGCATGTGGTCCATATGCTATGTGATCAGGGTGACCTTCGTCTTCCACTCAGCGACTCACCTTCACAGGTCAGTAAACAGAGAGTCACATTATCACTGCTAATCACCCAATTACCATGGACAGCATGGTGTACGAGGAGTTTTAAAACCTGGGGACAGTTCAGTGAATTCATCTTCCTGTCACGACATCCTCCTGTCGTGAGTGGGGCCATAACCATGGTGTGCAACGAGATGTGACCCAGCTGAGTGCCCCGGCTGAGTCAACCTCCTGGCTGGCCATGGCTCAGCCACTGCATGACCTGGAGCTGGTGACAGCCCTCAGGTAGGAGATGGACGCTGTAGTGACTGTACCACAGGGCCAGGTGCACCAGGAGCAGCTGTCACGCCGCCAGAACAACAGGCAGCATGCTGCCACAGCCCCCTGGGGTCCACCGCTCCCAGGGCCTCGGTGCACAGCTGCTGGACTCTGCAGGTGGAATGTAGTCAGGCTGGGCCAGCTGCACCTGCGCTGCCAGGTACCGTGTCAGCTGCTTGTCAGCGTTCCCTAGCAATAGCATGACGACCAGGGACAGTGCCTTCCCACTGTGTTAGGCGTTCTGGTCACCCAGAGATGATCAAAGGACACAGGATGGCACTTGTACCTCTGCATGAGTTATATGCAAACATGAAGCCATCTGAACAGGGGACATGAGCACCTGCAGATTCCCGTATCCTTGAGGTCTGGAATCACCCCCGCCCCTGACAATAAGGGACAACTAACTGCACTATGGTTGCCAAACCTGATCAAGATCTTCTTTAGAATGGCTGATAAAAGATAGGCCTGTTAGGAGTCTTTGTATCCAATTTGCGTGCAGCCTAAATGGCCTATTTCACAGATGTCTCCTGTGACTGCATGAGCTAAATTAATATTTTTGGCACCAAAACTGGACAGTCCTTGTCCTTTCCTTGCCCCTTACCTGCTGAGCACGCCTTCATCAACAGCTTGCTGCTTATTATAAAATGTGCAAAGGTGTTTTTGTTTGTTTTGTTTTTTTGTATGGGGATTGAACCCAGGGATGCTTAACCACTGAGCCACAACCCCAGCCTTTTTAAATATTTTATTTAGAGACAGGGTTTTGCTAAGTTGCTTAGGCCCTCAATAAGTTGCTGAGGCTGGCTTTGAACTCATGATCCTCCTGCCTGAGCCTCCAGAGCCTCTGGGATTATAGGCGTGCCCCATTGTACCTGGCTTGTTTTGCTTTTAATTTTCTTTAATGTGCTGGATAAGGTGGTGCACGCCTGTGATCCCAGCTGCTCAGGTGGCTGAGGCAGGAAGATTACAAGTTCCAGGCCAGCTTCAGCAATTTATCAAGCCCCGTCTCAAAATTCAAAGAAAGAGTGGGAAGCTGGGGTGTGGCTCTATGGCCAAGTGTCCCAGGGTTCAATCCCTGTACTGCAAAAATCCTCACGCTCTGAACCACAAGTGACCACCTAGGGGATTTTAAACCTCTAGTGGATTTAAAATAGCCAGCACTCCGTGCAGACTGCCGAAGGCGAAGGCATATGACCGGCACTGTGTGAGCCTCGGCTTCTGGTTTTGCATATTAACCCCTATTCTCACTTTCATAAACCAATACAATGTTTCTAATTGTATTGATTACAAAACACAAACAGGTACTTCTTAACTGCTCTCAACCTAACACAAAAGCCCCAAGTTCCCAGTCGCATGTCCCCTGCCCCCAGCGCAGGCTTCAGGGGGAGGCTTTGCCATCCTCTTCACCACCACCACTGAGGACAGTGGCCAGTGCAAAGGCCCACCCCACCCGACGCCCTTCTGTGAGGCCTGTGCTCCAGCTGGCTTCACCCTCAGGGAGAATTCAAACACATGCATTTGGGGTGAATAATTAAATGAGTGGGTTGCCCAGAATCCAGAACTGTATCTACCAGGCCCACAACACAATCCGGTCCCCAAGAATATGTCCCTGTGCCAATCTTCCCTATGCCAGGAGACGGAACCCCGGGAGAGCCTCAGTCCTCCCTGTCCTAGGACCCATCTCCAATCTGCTCCCCAGTGTTCCTGGTTCTTCAGAAGATTCCTGAATTCCACCTCTCCCCTCCATCCCTCCAGATGCATCTCAATGGTCTGAGCCTCTTCCACTTTCCTCCTGCTAAGTGGCATCTTTTTTCGTACCTATATACCTATACCATTTTTTTTGTTTGTTTGTTTGAGGGACTGAACACAGAGGTGCTTAACAACTGAGCCACAACCCCAGCCCTTTTTATTTTTTATTTTGGGACAGGGTCTTGCTAAGTTGCTTAGGGCCTCGCTAAGTTGAGGCTGGCTTTGAACTTGCTATCCTCTTGCCTCAGCCTCCTTCATATATCAGTTTAAAAACTCAGATGTACATTGTTTTCATGGTCAAGAATTTTTCTTTTTACATTTAACTCACAGAGAAATCTTCAATAGTCAAATTCCAGGTGTAAGAACCTAAGAAAGGAGACTGGACAAGCCTGGGAAGAAATGGTCGGGAGAGAACTGCCATAGGGAGGTGGAGCAGGTCTGAAACTCAACCAGAAAGCATGTGGAAGAGCCCTGGCCAGAGCTCAGTCAGGACAGGGATGAAGGGGATGCGCCCCCCACAGTGAGCAGCACTGCAGTGCTTCAGGGGCAGCTCAGGTCTTCAGGAAGACAGCCCTGGTAAACCATGTGCAGGCAGAAGGCGCCCTCGCTGGCATGCAGAAGCACAGCATCTCACTTCTGGGTGATGAACACTCCGGGAACGGAAGAGAGAAGCCTCCGCCTCTTCATCCAAGCCAACCATGGGATTGACTGTCTTAAACTCACCTGCTTACAGGGTGTTGCTGTTACCACCTGCTCTTGGCTTTTCACTTCATCTTTTCTCCCAGGCACAGTTGTGTCTGGAACATTGCTTTGGGAGCACAGCCATCAGCAACATCTAATTCTATTTTAAGTCCAGGGAGGAGCACACCCCATAGGAGCAGAACAGGGAAAGGGAAGTAAACAGGAAGCCCACTGCAGTGTTTCAGGTGCTTGCAATTTGTTTTAAACCAGTTCGTAATTCGACTATGAAACCCACTGTGAAGAAATTCACCGGAAGGAGTAAGAAGAGGCACAGGGAAGGCTCCAGAGCTTACGAGAACAGGGAGGCAGGCGGGGACACAGAGGAAGAATGGACAGGGACAGACAGACAAACAATGGGCACAGAGACAGGTGAACAGAGATGGATGGGTAGATAGGGATGGATGGATGGAGATGGATAGAGATGATAGAGATGATGAAGAGGCAAAACTGGATAGATGGATAGAGATAGGTACAGATAAATGGATGAGAGAGACTCAGAAATGGCTAGAGATGGAGGATAAAGAGATAGATGGACAGGGAGAGATGGGTGGAGATGGATGAATAGACAGATAAAGAGAAGTAGAGACAGACGGATAGGCAGGGTGGGAGAGAACAGATGGACGGATAGTGTCTATCATGGACTATGTACCTGCAAGCTCTCTGTTAAGGCAACTACAACTAAGTCTTATGACACAGAAACAAGCAATTGCTTATTTGGTGTGGCAGATGATCAGATGTACGTATTCAACGGCTTACATAGGAGTCAGTTACTTCAAGCCATAATTACCCAGTGCCTTAAGCTAAACTTTTTGTTCCTAAATGAAGCAGGCACCAGGAACTGAAGGATCAATATCCAAAGTCTCCATCACTGTGAGCCATAGGCTTCACACATGGGAAGGGATGTGTACTGGCTGAACCACACTAAAAAAACCTTTCAGGTTAGGAGATTAACGCTTGCCACTTAGGCTGGTTCTTTTTGAGGTCCTTACTTAGGTTTTACGTTAGTGATGACTTTCACCAATCTCAGAAAGTCTCCAAGCTCCTGCAGAGATCTCAAGGTGGATTCAAGGTGCACAAAGCCCTGAGCTTCCGTGGCTGGGCAGTGCTGTCTGCCCTCTGAGCCGCAGAGCTCCCGCTGGGGAAAGATAAAAACTGTGCAAATGACAGGTACTAATGTCCCAGCCACAGGTCATGAAGTAGAACCAACCAGAAAGCAAAACACCTAATAGCTGAATATACCAGAAAAGCCCAGGGTACCAGGGAGAAGCAGTTTGCTCTTGGGGAAACTCTGAGATGTCACCCAGAGGGACACAGAGACGTCCCCACTGCCCATCAGGAGACGGAGCGTGAGAACCAGGGCTTCCAGCACACCATTACAGCCTCTGCAAACCAGGACTCAGCCTCGAGGGTCAATGAGCCGGAAAGCCCGGATTCTGAAGTCAAGAGGGGAGGCGGTGGCCACAGGGGTGGCTCGGGGCACTCTTCTGCCCCGTGGAAGGAATGTGGGTCAGAGACCCGACTCCAGTGAGTTCTCTGTCAAGCTGAGGCAAACAGAAGCTTCCCTGTGTTCTCAACAGCTGAAGTCATGGGTCCAAACCAGAAAAACGGAAATCTCACTTGTTCAGGGGGCAAAGGCCCCTCTCTGCTTGTGAGAGCTGGCCTCAGAGGAGAGGGCTGATGCGGGCTTCCCTCTGGACCTCTTGGGGCCGGGGTGTCTGAGGCCGGCTGCCAACCGTTCAGGGACCGTTTTCCCTAGGGAGGGTCTCCCCTTTCCTAGGCAGGGTGCCCAGGACCTGCACTCTGCGTTTCCCCAAGCAGGCCTTGCCCAACCTCCCTGCTCACGCTGCTGCCTCCCCAGGCAGGTGCCTAGCCTCAGAGTCCCCTTCTCGCTGTGGGCAGATAGTCCTGTGGCAGGAGCCAGAAGAAAACGTCAGGAACAGAGGGTTTCTGAGGGAGAACCTGCCCCTGCGGACATGTGAGGGAGAACGTTGGTGGGGAATGGCTCTTGGAGAGGTTGATCCCAGGAAACCATCACAGAGAAAGGGAAGCATGACGTGATCCACCTGGGTACCCAGTGGGCTGTCACTTCCCAGGAATCAGCATATCAGAAGCAAGGAAAATCTTTACAAATTGACCCTCTGCCCATTCCCAGTTTCAGGTCACGTGGAATAGAGAGGTTATTTTTTGTGGACAATCAATAGGCAAAAGAAATGACTAGAAGTTCCCCTTAATTTGTTTGCTTAGCATTAGTGGCTTTAGCTGACACTGGAACTTTAAGATCTCACCCTTCCTTAAGGGTGCCAACATGAATTGCTATTGAATGCATAACTTTACTGTTATTATTTTTTAAAAATATTTTTTAGTTGTTAATAGACCTTTATTTTTATTTACTTTTATATGTGGTACTGAGAATCGAACCCAGTGACTGAGCCTCAACCCCAGTCTGAATGCATAACTTCAAATTAATCTGCATTTGACTTTGGAAACAGGACTACTTCCTTTTAATTCACAACACGTAAATGAACAGGTGAAAGCTCAGAATGGTGGAGCAGATCCGAGAGCAGAGCAGAGGTGGATGCTAACAGGTGCCCTGGGCCTTATCTGCATAGCATCAGAGCCGCACACACAGGGCAGAGGTTCTGCCTTGGGGCTCTACAGCGGCGTCCTCTGACTCCAGCGCGGAACAAATGGAAGGCCAGCTGGGCTGGGAACACAGTTCCAGGTACTTACTGATTCCTTGGAAGAGCTCCTCGATGTTGATGGCATTCTTTGCACTGGTCTCCACCACGATAGCACCTATGGATTCTGCGTACTCCTTAGCATCCTTCAGAGGAACCTCCCTGGAGAGGCAAACCAGAGGACATGAGTGCTCGCATGCAAAACACAGGTGACCCCAAGAAGGCTATAGGAACGGCTCAAGCAAAAACAGCTCCTGACTTTCCTACAGAGTGACAACCTCTCAGCAAGGGCTGCAGGCCTGGAGTGGGAGGTCAAAGCTGGGTTCCTGGGATGGGGGAGGCAGAGGGCTCCTTGTCCCCAGCAGAACAAGTTCCGGGCAGGGGGAGACGGTTGGGGGTGTTCGTTCCAGCCTTCAAAGGCAGGGCTGCGCTGTGGTTGGGATGTCTGTCCCCTGCCAGACTCACACTGAAATTCAATTGCCATCACAACGGTATTAAGAGGTGGGAGCTTCACGAGGAGGAGAGGAGGCCATGGGGCTCCACCCTGACCACAGGATTAATGCCTTTTAAGAGGGTGAGTTTGGGCACCCTTTGCCTCTTGGACCTTCCCCTGTAGAAAGGAGTATCTCACTAAAGGAACAAAGCATTCAGGCGCCGTTTTGAAACCAGACCTGCTGGTTCCTGATGTGGAACTCCAGGGCTCCAGAGCTGAGAGCTGCTGGGCTCAGTCCCCACGCCGCCCAGGGCTGCCCAGGGCTCTGCTTCCTCTCCATTCAGGACTCCACATTAGAATATCACCCTCAGTGCCTGTGTGTGCATGTGGTTTGGGACTCATCTCACCCAGTCGTCCCCCTGTCCACAGGTCCTCAGCCCATGGATTCCACCAGCTGCGGATCCCAAATATCTGAAATAAAACGGTGACTGTACTGAACACTTTCAGAGGTTCCCCCACCGAGGCAGCGCCCTAGAGATGCCTCGGAGTCTGCGGGGGAAGGTGTGCAGGGTCTTTGCAGATACAGGGATCTGAGCACCGCAGATTCTGGTACCCTTGGGGAGTCCTGGAACCCACACCCAGGGGATAACAAGGGAAGACCGTATCATCTTGCACAAGCCAGAGAAAACATGCGACACGACTGGAAAATCAGTAAGTGCAAATGGTTGTAGCGACCATGTGTTCAAAGGCAGTTCCTGCAAAAGTTTTAGGACGTTAACTCAATCTGCATATAAAAAAAATTACAGATGTTTTCAACGTAAAGACATTGCTGTGGACCCCAAAATAAAAGGACAGGATTTTTATTCTGTAGAAGTGTATTTATTTGTTTGGTGATATTTATTGAGCACCTGTTGTATGCAGTCCCTCTTTCAGGTGCTGGGGACAATACTGGGCCCTGCCTTCTGCAGCCCACATCTTGGAGCAAAGCAGACCAAACACATCCAGAGGCTGGGCTTGTGGCTCACCCAGCACGGTGGGCACGGGGCTCGAGCCTCAGCACCACAAAGAATTATTAATTAATTAATTAAAGGTTCATCAACAACTAGACAGAAATCACCAAGGGGCATTATCGCGACTAGCTGGGAGATGCGGACTCAGATCCACCCCCGCCCCAGCCCTCCTTCCAGAGCTGATCACGCTCTGCACCACCCCTGTCTGTCTGCATTGCTTCAAGACTCCTTTCTGACGATCTGAGGTCATGCTCTCCTCAAAGCAGATGGGGTCTGCTAGCCCCAGGCAGGAGGAGGGCTCAGGATGGAGGCTGGGTTTGGAACTAGGGCCGGTGGGGGCCACGCAGGGTTGGAGAGGTGCAGACCCAGGTGAGGCTGTAGTCCCACCACCAGGGAAGGCTAAATGCAAGGTCCACCACAGAGACTAGCCAGGGACAGAGCCGGGAGCGGAGGGGTAGCCAGCGAGAGCAATGTAGGCCATGACCTCCACAGTGGACGCTGTTCAGTGGAACATCATAGGGCCAGAGACCCCAGGGACGTCTGGACACACCGCCCTCTTCACCTGGCTGATCTGTTCATCTGGCCTGAGTGACAGACGGACTGCACAGAGGGAACCTGTCAGAGCCCAACTCCCCGCCTGTCACCTGTGTGGAGACAGACTGGCGGGGAAGCAGGAAGCAGCGCGGGAGAGGGCAGAACTCCAGACGAGGGCAGAACTCCAGACGTGACTGTGCCAGCCAGGAGGAAAACAAACTCCAAATCCTGAGCCCCAGCCGCAGCTCTCACGGTATTTACAGGCTCTCTGTGCCATAGATTTTTGAGTCTACCCGATAGACGCTTGGACACAGGTTTCTAGTCAGAAGCTTGTTTACAGAAGCAGAGTGTGATAAGAGGAAGAACTGGCTCCTCTTACATGGCCTTTGATGGATCTCCAGCCTTGGGCAGGAGTCTCCACAGGGGCATTTACACTTCAAAGGGGAGGCGTCAGACTCCAGGGGAAGTTATCTACAATCCAAAAAGTCGGACCCCAGGAGAACCAGGCATCCTGGAGAAAGGCCGAAGGAGGGGAGGGGAACTCCCACAAGCATGCACAGCACCCAATCACTCACTGCTTAAGGATCCTGATTAAATATTCAAAGACAGTGCATCTCTGCAGGCACGCAATAATCTTGAGATTATCTTGAAATAATCTTGCTCATAATCTTGAGAAAGTAAGTTAATGTAAGTGAGATCTTACTGTGAACTTCCTTAACATTTTAATAAATATTTTGATGAGCGATGTGGTCCTGTGCACACTTGTGTGAGTTCTACTTTGTCATTGCACACCCACAGATGCCCCTCCTCCTGGAAGACTGCTGATTTCCCACCACGTTGTCCTCATCAGCCTCCCCTTGTGCGCCTCATGAGGCTGGGAGGTGGACCTGCGTGTCCTCTCTGCAGCCCGGCCTCCGCCACCCTACCTTGGCCTCAGCACCCACCCTCTTCATCCTCACAGAGGTCTCCTGAGCTGCCTCTACCTGCTTCTCCATCCTTCAGTGATCACTGTTCCGATGCCTCCTGTGAAGAGGGTCCTTCTTCTGACAGCTCAGGGTCAAGCCAGCACCTCTGCAGGACCCAGCCTGGAGTCTCCCTTTCCTCTGTCCAGCCCGAACAGACTCACCCAGGTCTGGTCCTGGGGCTGGCACGTGGTCCTTCCTCCTCCTGCCCGCCCTGGTGACCTGCTACTGGGCCTCCTGGAGAGCACGGTCCTGCTGCCCCCTCCAGGGTCACACTCAGCATGGGTTTACAGATGTGGTGACACGGGGGTGTTGTGCCACCATCGCCCTGAAGCCCTGTTTCCAAGCAGGCTGGCTCATCTAAAGGCCAGGACCGTGGCCCCTGGTGCCCTGGATCCTCACAAGCCAACCAGGAAGCACCTCCTGAAGGTGACAGGTCCCCCAAGTCACGTGGGCTGGACGGGACCGTGCACACCTGACAGGAGGAGCGGTCAGTGTGGAGGATGTCAACTGGACGAGGCCTGCGGTGCGGCTCACCTGCCCTTCCAAATGGGCTAAGGGAGGCTAGGGGGAAAGCAGCAGAGGGGAGGCTCCTCCCACACCCAGTTCTGAGGAAATCTCTGTCTCCAGGACAGAGGTAGAGGCTCCTCGCAGGGGAGGAGGTCAGACTCAACATTCCTGATAGGCCTGTGTTGCCCACAGGGGTCCTTGTGCTGTGCATGGTGTCACATTCTAACTGCTGGCCAGCAGGCTCCACCGTCCTCTGGCAGGGAGGAGGGAAGCCGTTGCCCCAGGACGAGTTCCTGAAGTCCTCCTGCCTGCCAGGAGGGGCATCAGCTCAGGGGTTATGGAGAATAAGGGTGAGTCCCCCAGGGCCCTTGGGGAAGGCTCAGGCCCCACTGAGCTCCCTCCACTCCGTCCACCAGAGGCCTGCGGGGGTCTAGCCCTGTGTGAGGTCAGAAGCTTCCACAGGTGGCCCAGGGAGGAACCTGACCTGGGAAGGCAGACAGGCTCAGGCACCAGTGCTGCCCCTAGAAAGTCACTCTCAGCCAGTGAGAGCCCTGCACTGGCCCCAGTGGGCGGCGAATGTGATGACCTCAAGTGCTAGGTGAGTGGGTCCTGCAAAATCCCACATCACGCTGCCCTGTGCACAAAGGAAGCGCGAGCAGTCCGCAGCACGCCTTCTTCCTGCAGAAGCCAAAGGGCAGAGGAAGCCCTGCAGGTGGAAGAGGGGACGGAGGGCCCCACCGAGGCCCAGGAGGGCTCAGTCTTGGTCCTAGCTCCTCGGACGCACAGGGCGGAGCTGCCAGCCAACTCACGAGCATGCTGGCTTCCACAAAGGACCCCAAGACGGCAGCAGCATTGTCTCAAAATCTTGTCTTGATAAAAAGCTCTGCGGTCCCTTCCAGCGACTGCCTTCCAGTGGCCACCTCCTCTGCACCCCGCTCCGGCTCTGGAGGCCTTCGGGAGCTTTCCTGACTCACCCCCAGCTCTCTGCACAGCCAGCCTTGTGCTGGGATCGCCCCTGGCCTTTCAGCTTGTCCTGTCTCTGAACTTGTGTGTGGCATTTTTCACCAGGGAAGCTTCCCCATTGTCAGGCTTCCCTGTTTTCCTTGGTGGCTTCTGCGGTCCTGGGCGGGTGGTCATGCTGCGCAGTCACCCACTTCCCAGATCAGCTTTGAAGTTCACCTGTCTTCTCCAACCTTGATGGTTTTGTTCTTTTACGTCTGAATCTTTGTTTCATCTTGGATTTATCTTCTCTGATTTTTCACTGATGACTAACTAATTATCCCAACACTACTGACCACTCCTCTCTTACTCTGATTTCAGTACCGTCTGAACCATGATCTAACTCCTTATCTATTTCTCCCCCTTTCTTGCTGACTCTTCTGTCCAGTTCTATCCAGCCTGGGCAGCACTGTGATTACTCTACTGCTGAATCTGATGGGATAAGTGCCCCATCAATGCTGGTTTTAGTTTTCTACATGAATTTGAAGATCATTCTATAAAACCTCTTTTACAAAGGTAATTTTTGTTATTTGATGGATATATTAGTGGATTCACAGATTAATTTATAGCAAATTAACATTTTTACACCACTCCATTGCTCTACCCCAGGAAGAGGTACACATTTTCACTGAAGTCTTCTTTTATGTCCTATAGTAAAGTTTTATCTATTTCGATCTGACTCATTTCTTGCTAAATTCATTCTTAAGATTTACAAGTCTTCAAAAAATTTTACATTATATATATGCCAAAAAGTTGATTACTGGTATTGTAAATCTGTATTACCAGTATAATGAAGAGCTTAACTTCTACTTTTGTTCAAATTGATTTGTTATAAGTAAAGAGCAGAGACTCTATTCTAACAGTTGGTCAGAGGATAATCTTTGTTTTACTAATCCAGCTAGCAATTAAGGAAATTCTCATGAAAACAAGGACCACATATAGAACAGCCAAGATGGAATGTTCACCAGGAGGCAGATCAGAGCAGGCAGAAGGGACTTCACACGGCCGGGCAGAGCTCATAATACCAGAGCTCATGGAGAACTAACTGCAGCTAGCTCCTTCTGCTGAGATGCTTCCAGGTACCTTGGAGTAGTGAGCAAAGTCCTCATTTTCCCAGAAAATCAAACACCTTATTTACAAACCAAAACACCTTGACACTAAGGAGGTGGACCGAGGAAGACCAGGACCCCTGGTCCTCCTGACTCAGTCTCTAGATAGCCTAGGGCCTTGTTTCCCAAACAAGTTCACTGACCACCTGCATCAGAGGTCATCTGGGGCTTGCTAGGCATAAAGATCCTGTGCCCCAGACTACAAGCCCCACATGCCTGCACTTCAGCTGCTCCCCGTCAGCTTTCCACCAAGGCAGGGACTGCAAAATGCCGGGTCTGGGGCTCTGCACTCTCCCCAATCACCAAATGGACACTGTGAAGCCAAGAGCTTGGACCTCTGTATCAGGTGACTCTACACAGGACATACTAAGATACCCACTGCTCAGCTCCATTTTGCAGGGAAAAGAATAAAGGAATAATGCACTTGAGCTTTTCCAAGACGACTCTGGTGGTTTCCAGCATGTATATTACACTTCCACAATTCCACACTGGCAATAGCTATGCATCTTATATTCTGCTGGAGCAACACTGATTGCACCACTTAAGACTTTCCCTGAGCTGGGCACGGTGGCACAAGCCCATGATCCCAGGATTGCAAGTTCAAAGCCAGTCTCAGCAACAGCGAGGTGAGACCCTGTCTCTAAATAAAATACAAAATAAGGCTGGGGTGTGGCTCAGTGGCCAAGTGCCCCTCAGTTCAATCCCTGGTTCCAAAAAAAGAAAAAAACAAAACAAAACAAACAAAACCTTCCCCTATATTTTTACTCTCTCCCAGTCCCAGCCCTGTTCCAAGGCCAAGTCTACAAGACCGACTGAGCGGCCACGAGCAACAGAGCAGCAGGGAGCAGAGACATTAAGTGTCCAGACAACCTCTCTGTCAGAACCATCCCAGGAGCTAAGGTGCTCCAGCCGAGGCAACGCAGTCATCCACAACTTCCCGTCAGGGTCAAGTGGAGGGAGGGTGTCGTGTGCAGAGGCAGCGAGGGCCACACAGGTCCTCCCAGCCTTCCCTCCTAGCACCCACCACTTGAACAGTCAGGGTTCCTTACGCTTCCACCAGCTTCTACGTAACTAACCCAGGGACAAGGTAACTGAGAACAGCCAGACCTCTGTGAAAATGCTATTCTTACGGACACCAAGTGGTTTAGCCATCAGGTGAAATGACAAATGAAATAATTTTCTTTTAAAGATCCAAGAATAATTACCACCTTGGCAGTCAAGGTCTGATTGGACAATGATCCACTTCAATGATCTGAGCCTTTCCAGTGGAAGCACCTGTCCTGGGCGCCTGGGAAGAAGGTCTGTTCCCACGAGGCTGCCGTGCTTAACACCCCAAGTCCAGAGCTGCTAATCACCTGGGGCCAGGTCCTGGTGTCAAGTTCAAGCAGGCAGGGTCAGGTTCCTGGCCACAGGCTCACGTGGGTTGTTTCTCATGGGAAACATCAGATTTTGGAATCGAAGGGCAACTCCACGAGCAGAGAACATGGGTTTTCTTGGGGGTGTTGGCCATACCTTGGCATCTTAAGACCCCTTCTCCAGGCAGAAGTCCAGCTGGTCCAGAAGAGGCCAGAGAGTCGGGGGAAAAAGCCGAGCTCCAGGCTCTCCGAGCAGGATCAACCCGGCTGCTGTTTTCCCTCTCGGGAGCCCGGGGATTATTCTTGGTCATGGATCCTGTTTGTGCTTCATTTCTTATGAGTGCAAGATAGCATGAAGGTCACGGTCGCAGGCTCTGGGACACGTGACGGGATTTGAAGTTGGGCCCCCTTTGTCAACTGCTCTGCACTCGGTTTCCTCGCAGATGACCCGGCAGCACAGGAGCAACCTTCTCGTGTCCTTGGCCCCTCCCCCCACCTGGAAAGCAGCAGGTGGACACAGCTCAGTGTGCCCTATCCCGGCAGGCAGGAGCAGGCAGCTCTCGGGCGCCAGGCATACACCTGACACCCAGCCCTGCAGCCTCTCTGTCTCACGGAGAAAGTGCTGCGTGCCGTGGCGCCTCCAGACCTGCGGTCACCTGTGACTTGCACCGATTGCACCGTCTAGCATTTGGAATACATCGGATTTTTATTACTCAGCATCTCAAATTCTGCTATTTGGTTTGTATAATTAATAATAAAAAAAACCTCCTATACCCATTTTAGGCCCACTCTCCAGACTGGAATACATTTTGGAGTCATGTGAAAGCAGTTTCATTTGTATTTTCAGCAAAAAAAAAAAATGTGTATTTCCAATGGTGGGCACTGTGGACGCTGCAGAGCAGGGCGCCTGGCTTCTGTGCAGGAAGGTGCACGAGCTGCCCTCAGAGCTGCCACGAGGCTGGCAAACGGCTTTCATATCTTCAAGGGGCAGTGCCTCCTGGAGTATCACGACAAGGAGGCCCACGGCCACCGCTGGCTCTGGAGCAGACAGTGCTGACGGGCAGCCACGGCTGGCACAGGCCTGGTGAAGGGGAAGCAAGGGCAGGAGCCCACCTGCCAGCACTCCAGGCTGCTGGACACACATTCCCTCCACCCTTCCCCAGGCACAACCTGGGAGGCAACGACCTCCCTTATCCCACGTTCCACACTCACTCCCAAAGCTGCCTCCTTCCAGCCAGGTGTGGTGGTGCAGGCCTGTAATCACAGGGACTCCGGAGGCTAAGGCAGGAGGATAGCAAGTTGGAAGCCAGCCTCAGCAACTTAGCAATTCCCTGTCTCAAAATAAAGAATAAAAAGGCCTGGGGATGTAGCTCAGTGGTAGAGAACCCTGGGTTCAATCCTAGTACCACCAACAACAATAAAAAACCAAACGCTTCCTCCTTCCGAGAATCTCCTCCCTCCCCACTGATACTGGCCCAGCTGGCCTCTGACCTGTGCCATCCACCATCGCCCCACAGGTGCCACATTGCTCACCATGGCCTCACCTGTGACACACACCACTGACCACAGCCCCGCCCAGGACACTCATCACTCACAGGACCCTGCCTCTGACATGTCACCTGCAACTTGTCCTCTCTCTCGAGGATCTGGACTTCCACCTGCCTGAACTCCTGCCCTTTCTGGACGGCACTGAGCCACTGGGAATGTCATGAAATGCAGCTCCTGAGGCCTTTCCCTGCCCCGCCTCCTGGCCCCACGCAGAAGTGAGCAGTCAATAAAGAGCCTTCTGCTCTCCTCCTGTGCTTCCCGCAGCGCTGTGCTGCCAACAGCCCCGGACACGGCCACGGGCTTGCTGACTGAATGACAGGCTGGTGGGACAAAGGCTCTTCCTCCTACCAGACCCTGTTTGACCTCTACCCTCCAAGGCCCTGGGCTGGGCTGCAGCCTCTACTCCAGGAAGGACAATCTCCGCTGGCTGGCAGCAGCCGGGCAGGGCGCCCTTTAGTGCTCTAAGAGGCACCAGTGCTGTTCTCGATCCTACAGACCACGAGGTGAACAGTCCCCAGGGCGTCCTGGGCTGTCTTCACTGGGAGCCGGGAGTCCTGGCCGAAGGGCCACATACAGCAGAGCCACCTCATCAGTCACTTCGGGAGGACCCAGTTCCCAGTCCATACCCTTGCTAGGAGGCCTCCCCCACAACCACCTGAAAGAGGACAAACTAGGCCCAGCACCTTTCAGCAGCTG
Source organism: Glaucomys volans (assembly GCA_020662805.1). Taxonomy (NCBI): domain Eukaryota; kingdom Metazoa; phylum Chordata; class Mammalia; order Rodentia; family Sciuridae; genus Glaucomys; species Glaucomys volans. The sequence continues at coordinate 37,505 of JAJEJO010048744.1, read as the reverse complement.
TCCCCTTGACCCTCCCTCACCCCTCCTGAAGTGGGGAGCCCACAGGAGCATCCACCAGACAGGGGCCAGTGCCCAGGAGAGCCCCACAGGGAGTCCAGAGGCCCACGCACAGTGCAGGCTCAGGAGAGAGGCCAGGCAAGGGACACAGACTGGGCCTGCTGGGGGAGGGCGGGGGCAGCAGTTTCCCCAAGAGGTGGCTGATCATGTGGTAGGGTAGACGCTTGTTCACAGAGACCACCTTGCCCCCAGAGCAAGGCAAGGGGATCATTCTGCTTAAGACTCAGGGAGGGAGAGGCTGCCCGTCTGCTCTAACCTGACAGCGGAGGATCCTGGCCTCTGACTATTCAAGCAGGTGTTTCCCAAACACCTGCAGCCCCTCTCATGGAAGCTACGCAGCCAGGTGACCCTAATCCCTTGCCTGCACCAAGGGCAACCCTGGGTGTCAGGCTGCAGCATGCTGGAGCCTCACACTAACAGATGCAGGAAACCAGCCCGATCACAGGCTCTCCTGACGCCATCCACCTGAGACCCAGGAGAAGAGGGCAGAGCAGCTGGGACTGCCTCTCACGATGCGGGTGACAGCAACAGTGCTGGCCTGTTTCAGCTCTCCCGGGTCTAGAGGGCATGAGGGAGGCCAGGCAGGTGTGGCCTGCAGTCAGCACCCCGGCAGAGCTGGGTAGATCCGGGGCCACAGCTCACCTAAGGCGACGCTTTCCACGTCTGGTCCAGTCTGTGGACACCTGTCAAAGGATCACTAAGAAAAGGCCTAGATCCCCACCCCCCTCCTGTGAGTGACAACCTCTGGGGCCAGATCCTGGAACTTTTTAACAAGTGCCCTGTGGATTCCGAAGTTAATGAAACTCCTACGCCCAGAGAGGCAAGGTTACCTATTTCTTTTCTTTCAACACTCGATTGCCCTCCTTTTCTGCCAGGCCCAGCACGAGGCTGTGCAGTCTGTAGTGGGCTCCCAGCCTTTCTGAAGCTTCTTTTCTATCAGGACCCCGGGGCCAAGCTGCCACATGGAGCCGCAGATGCCTGGCAGGAACAGCGGCCTGGACTCTGCTCTCCTGCCAACTTGACCAGGCCAATGGCCCTGCTGCTGCCCTTCTCTCTGGTGGCCCAGGCTCTGCATGGTCAGTGCAGCCGGGCTCCCTTCAGAGCTGGTATGTCTTTAAACGTCCCCTTGCCCCACCTCGGTTGATGGTGGGGAGAAGGAAGCTGCTGGGTCCTGTACACCAGCCCTGGGAGCGAGGCTGGCACTCCCCAGGAGTCTCCAGGCAGGGGCAGCAGGAGGAAGGGCAGTGAGCCTCGGACACCTGCTCCGCACACGAGGACAGTCTTCTCCGCCTCGGGATGCAGGGAGATGACACATCAGTTCAGTCTCACAAACATTTGAGCAGGGGCAGATTTGTTTAGGGCTGTTCAAGATGAGTCAGGAAAGCCTCTCTCCAAGGTGAGGAACATAACAAATCAAATCCAAGTTGAAGTCCTGAATTCACCTGGCCAGATACTTCTCAAGGGCTGTCACTCCGAGGAGTGGGCAGACAGGTGAGCACTCCTTATCAGAAAACCCAAAGCCCAAGTGCTCCCAAGTCCCAACATAATACCACAAGTGAAGAATTCAACACCATAAAATCTTAAAAATGGTGTTCAAGAGGACCTTCAGGCCATGTGGACAAGGTGTCCCTAAAACATTACGTGTTTGGACCTGGGGTTCTGCCTCCAAGATACAGCTTTCAGTCCATGCAAGTCTTCCAAATTCTGAAACCCAAACCACTTCTGGTCCCAAGCACTTGGGATACAGGACACTTCACCTGCACGGTCTTCTGGAACATGCAGAGATATGACTCGAACTGAGCCCGGGACGGGCATCTCCTCTGCTAGGCACTTCCGTACTCAGATGCCTCACAGTCCAGCCCAGTTCAGAGGCTGTTCCACTTCTGTTCCAGCACACTCTCAACATGCCAGCTTCCCCACCAACTGACAAACTTAGGCAACTAAAGCCTGTTAGACGAGAGCCATGATGCACACACATACGCACACACGTGCATGCACACGCACACACACATGCACATGCACACACAAAGTCCCTCTGCAATCCCCAATGAAAAATATTGTTTTCTGGGAATTACAGGAGAGCAAAGAATTTGGGGATTAGATGAAAAGAAGGCCGAGCTCTGAATAGGTTTAGAGACTTGGCTAACTCCCCAGAAAAATCCATGCCAGTGGGCAGGGCTGGAGCAGCTCCTGACCAGCTGACCATTGCATGGTTGTCCTGCCATGTGAAGGTACAAACAGGCAGCGCCCACGGGCTCACAGGCCCTATCGTTTACTAGAATATTCCTGTCTCACCGGAGGCACCAGGGCGAGACGGACACAGTGGGCTTCCTGTTGCCTAGATAGGGGGCTTTTGTTGTTGCTCTTGGGTGTGTGTTTGTTCTGCAGTGCTGAGAATCAAACCCAGGGCCTCACCCATGCCAAGCAAGCACTCAACCCCTGAGCCAGGCCCCCGCTCCTGGATGGGATGGTTTCTTTATTGTTTTTTTGTTGGTTTGAACTCAGGGACACTCAACCACTGAGCCACATCCCCAGCCCTATTTTGTATTTTATTTAGAGCCAAGGTCTCACTGAGTTGCTTAGTGCCTTGCCCATGCTGAGGCTGGCTCTGAATTCTTGATCCTCCTGTCTCAGCCTCCTGAGCCACTGGGTTTACAGGCATGCGCCACCACACCTGGCCTGGATGAGTTTTTAATAACGCTATCCTGCGTTTCTTCAGCACAGTGGGTGTGTGAGCATGGTTAATCACTTGGCTTGGTATGTTTACAGAACTTCAGGCAAACATGACCGATTTGTAACTTTTGCTATATGTGTGTGTGATGCATATATAATGTGCATGTATAGACATGCCACATTAACCACTATTCTGACATTTATCATTTCATCTAAATGGACTTTTTATTCATTGAAGTTTTAGTGAGATAATATGGAAGCACATGCAGCCATCAAAAATAATACCAGGAAATTCCCTGCACACGTGGCTCAGTTCCCAGCATGGTCACATTCTGCAAAACCACAGTGCGACATCACAGAAGATGCCCTCCTGATAGCCAGCCGCGTTGTGTCCTCCAGGCTTCCTCGTTCACTGTGCCTGTCAAGTTCTGTGCAGTCATATCGCCTGGAAAGGTGTCCAGTCTGAGAACCCTTTAGCCTCAGATCATACAGATTTTCTTCTCAAAGTTTCATGATTTTGCATTAAAATCCGTGAGCCGTGGGTGGCACGTGTTTTCATTTAGCCTGTGAAGCCCAGCAGCCTTCCCTGTTGGAGAGGCTCTCCTGCCTCCCTCCACCAGGGCTCCTCTACTCTGTCAGAATGAACTGAGCACAACTGTCCAAGGTCAGGATCAGCTGAGCACAGCTGTGCAGGGTCACCTCCAGGTTTCTGCTGTCCCGTGACCTATGAGTGTCACACAGTCTCAGTTGCTCTTGGCTACCACCCTGCCCCTGGCCTGGGGCAGCAGGTCCTCCACCATATGTCCCATCTCCGTGCTCAGCTGTTCTGGCACCAGTGACTGAACCAACAGGCGTGATGCTCTTTGTAGGGTGATGGGAAGGTTCTAGAATCAGATATGCTGATGACTATTCAGCTCTGTGAGAACTAACACTAACTCTACCCTTAGAATTTTATGAATTTTGTGATTGTTGAGCTATTTCAATAATGCTTATTCTTTACAAATTTTAAAGGTACTAGCATCAAACTAGACTTTCTCAATGACCTAATGGGAGGTTGAAGGAGAATCACAGAGTGACTTTCTTGCCACAAGAGTCAAAAACAAATGCCACCCAAAATGGTTTTGTACCTAACAAAACCTTTGCTCTATGCTCTGCCGGGTACCCCATAACCGTGAGACCTGGTGGGAAAGGGTACTGCCTGGGGAAACTGGGCTGCAGGTCGGTAGTCCTGACGTCACCCCTGAGGCTGGGTGACCCTGGCTTGTCCCCATAGGAATGTGGGTTGTGAGTGTATCTCCAGTCGGGAGTGAGATGGTGGGTCACGTCAGCCAGGAATCCTGACAACGGCACATGAAGCAATCACTAGGCACCCATCAGAATGCCCACAGAGGAGGGCACCGTGCCAGTTCACACAGGATGTCCTACACCCGAGAGGGGAGTGTCCACAGTGTTGGTGGCCAGGCCAACACGTGGCAGGCATATCTCCCCTGCTGAGGAGCTGCCCTGTGACAGATCCCCTCCCACGGCCGCAGGTGCCTCTTAACGTGCTGTGGCATCTGGACTTGAAACAGAGAATGCTGGGCCAGGCTCTCTGGGGGCTAAGGCTGGACCTCCTGGCCACCACAGGCAAAGGCAGCCCTGTTTTGCCATCCGGATCCCAGTGCCAGCCAGCAAACCCCTTTCCTTGAACTTGGTTTGAGATGGATTTCACTTCTCCATTACCTGAGTCCTCACCAACACCCTTCCACTGGAAATGGTTTCCGCTGGAAACCTAGTTCTTGGATCCCCGGCACCATCAGGCATGGGTCTGCTCCTGGCCAGGTCAGACCGCAGGCCGCTCCCAGTGAAGGTCAACTGTCCAGCCCACTCCCTCTGCAGGGCAGGGTGGGGCCTGCTGTTCCAGATCACAGCAAAGACGGCAGACCTCTGAATGAAGTCCAGGGAGTTTAAAGGTTTGTCCACTCCCAGGAAAACAAACATTTAAGGGGTGTCTATGGCTGTAATTCTAAACCAGCCAGACGCAACATGATATAAAGCTCCTGGAATCCCAAAGCAGCAGAGCAGTGTGTCAAATGCATGATGCAGACTTTTGCGAGAGCCATTTTCATTGCATATTTAACTCTGGTTTGGTCAAATTTGTATTAGCAAAACCAGAAGCCTGATGGAGCCATCCTCATGAAAATCAACTACTGGAATCCCTGAAATTAAATCAGGAATGGAGCCAGCGAAGTCCAATACGGCAGACCCCCCTGTCAGTGGGTCCAGTTACTCAGTCAACGGGGTTCAAAAACATTAAGTGGAAAATTCCAGGAACAAACAGTTTAAGTTTGGAATAACTTTTCTCACAGTTATGATTGTTGCATTTCATCACCAGCCCTTGGTGTCAGCCTTTTACTGTGCCAGATGTGTACAGAAACATTGCCACAGGGATGCCTAGGTGGGAAAATGGGGTCTGGTACCATTTTCAGCTTCAGGCACCCACTGAAGGTTGTGGAATGTGTCCCCAGGAAAGGGGAGGACCACTGCACAGCCTTCCTTTTTTTGAATATATTTTTTAGTTGTCAATAGACCCTTATTTTATTTGTTTATATGCAGTGCTGAGAATCGAACCTAGCACCTCACATGCCACAACTCCAACCCCTACATTCTTTCTTAATAACATTCATTTAATAAAACAGCTGGCTTACTAGGATAGATATGCTGTCTTCAAACATCCCACCCATGTGGACTGGGTCCCTGCACCCCTCCCCACGTGCTCTGGTATGGATGTGACTGTGTGTGTCCTGGGGGCATAGTCCCCGGTATGGGGGTGCTGAGCTGTGGGACCTTTAAGAGATGGGCTGATTGATGGGGACTGAAGGCAGGCACCACCCTGGAAGGGTCAGTGTAGTTCTCACTGCACTCCAGCTAGTTCCTGCAGGAATGGGTTGTTATGAAGGCAGCAACTGGCTCCCAGTCTGTCTGGCTTCCTATCTCCCCAAGTGATCCCTTCTGCATGCAGCTGGTTCCCCTTTATTTCTCTACCACATTACAAAGCAGCGGGGGACACTTGCCAGGACATCACTGTCGTGTTCTTGAACCTCCAGACAAAGCTAAAAGAGCCTCTTTCCTTTCTATAATACCCAGTGTCAGGTATTCTGACATAGCAAGCACCAGGTAAAAGAAGCTGCAAGACCCATTGTCTTGCAGGGTGCTATCCCTTAAAAGTAGTCCTATAAAAGCATCAGAGTCAGACCTTAGAGCAAGACAGTGAGGCTCTAGCAGACTACATCCTCAGGTCAAAATCTGTAACTAAAACAGGCCTGGGTGCTATGAAAAGTATTAAGATTTCAAATGGCCATTTTCATATGAAAGTGTTGCTAAAATTGTTAGTAGCAGGAATGAGAATAATAATGGGGAGAATAGTAATAATAAATCAACAAAGGTATCTGGAGTCAGACATGCAACTGTGCTGCCTATGGAGTGGATTTTTTTAATTTTTATTTTTTTGTACTAGGGATTGAACTCAGGGGAGCTGAACCACTGAGCCACGTCCCCAGCCCTGTTTATGTTTTATTTAGAGTCAGGGTCTCACTCAGTTGCTTAGGACCTTGCTAAGTTGCGGAGGCTGGCCTTGAACTTGTGATCTCCTGCCTTAGCCCTGTGAGTCACTGGGATTATAGGTGTGCGCCACCACACCCGGCGGCACGGACTGGTTTTTAACATTCCTCACCTCCTGACTGTCAGATTTGCATCAATTCCCCTTGATTTCACTCTGGTTCGTAACCACACTGACCACCATGAGGGAGTGGCTACCAAGTCTTCACCTGGAGAGTGCAAACAACACAAAAGCCCAGGCCCCTCCCCAGAGGGGGTGCGGGGTGAGCCACCCCTAGACGTGGCGCGTCTCACCTGATGTCCGAGAGGTCGCACTTATTCCCGGCAATGGCCACCACGATGTGCTCTGGGCCGTGCTCCTTCAGCTCCTTCACCCACTTCTTCAGCGTGTGGAACGAGTCCTAGACCAAAGTGCACACCAAAGTCACAGGTGGCCAAGCAGAAGCACACCCCCCGCAACCTGAAGGAGATCAACATCTAAGAAACTCACATAGTTAACATTAGCTAAGTTGTTCCTCGATAATCTATGACAGTTTCCTTTCTCCAAAAGTAAAACCTGGTTAAGTCAAGAAAATCACTGCAGCCATATTTTTCTATAAATAGCATAATGTCAAATTATAAGGCTGGGAGGTGGCTCGGTGGCAGGGCTTGCCTCATAGTGCGAGGCGTGTCCCACCCCAGTACCGAAACACAAAGCCGTGGCCCTGACTCCCTGTGAGCATGGGTCAAAGGGCTGAGTGAGGGACCCTAGCTGCCACAGGGAGGGACCATCCGGAGAGTCCCATTTGCCCATGGGGCCGTAACCCCCCCCCCAGGACACGGGAGAGGGTCAGGAACTCAGGACAGAGGAGCATCACCAAGCCAAGGGCCCTGTGCACTGAGTCGTGCTTGAGAGAAAGGAGTCACAACTCAGTTGTGGGGAGAGGGGGAAACACTGTCGTTAGGCCACTGCAGCTATTTGCCGATGAACACCCTGCAGCCTGGACTTGGTAACTAAAAATACACTTGAATCAGACATCCACTGGCCCCTGTCTGTGGGGGATGCACTCAGAGACCCTCAGAGGATGCCTGAAAGCACGGCAGTCCCAAATTCCGATGCGTACCCTGTTTTTTCCTACGCCTACACATAGACTTAATCTATAAATTAGGCACCGTGAGAGATTAACAGTAACAACAAAAAGGAATAATTAGCACCATGTTCTGTAATGGAAGTTATTTAAAATTTAGGGACGGTCTTTCTGGAATTTTTCACTTAATATTTGTTGGCGGCTGTTGACCTCAAGTGACTGAAACAGGAGACCAGGGTGGACAGCTATTCACAAATGCAGCACATCTACCTGTGTGCACCTGTGCCCTTGGCCTTAAAGGGGCACAATTGAAACATTGCCAGAAAATAAGTCCTCAGCACTTAAGGAAACATGCAGAACTTAAAAACAATCTCCTAAAATGCTAACACTCTGGAGACAGTGTCAGCAGACAGCATCGGGATATCTACAAATGGACAGTCCATTATTTAGAAAGGAATGTTCACTGTGGCCTTATTTAGCAGGTAAATCTGAGATGCTTCATTTGTACAGGTGACCCAAGCTCCTGAGAGGGGTCCCTATCCGTGACCACCCATTACCTCCTCCCGGGCTCCTGGAAGACTCAACACTGATGGCTCCGCTGGGGTCCCCAAGACCAGGGGCATCCCCACAGGGCACCTGGTCCTGAAGGAGGCGCTCTTACCTGTTTGGTGATGTCGTACACGATGACAGCAGCTGCCGACCCTCGGTAGTACATGGGAGCCAGGGAATGGAACTGCAGGAAGAGCAAGCAGACGTCACACAAGTCCAGTGCTAACCTGTATGTCCAGCCTCGTCCCTGCGGGACCTGCAGATTCCCCTGGATGTGCCCCTTTGTACCCCTTCCAGAGCTCCTGTGAAATCGTAAACTCTCCTCCCATCCCACACAGCCGCTTATGGTTCTAGACCATGAAATCTCCTTTTGGGCAAAAACCAAAGCCAATCTTACTTTAAGGTCGCCATCCTGTGAACTGCCTTCTCTCTGCTGCACGTCACCGACCCAACATGACTGACTCGGGCAAGCTCGGGGTTTACACAGCCACAAGAAAAGGACGTGTGCCCAGGGCAGGGAAAAGAACGCTGGAGAGATGGCCGGACCCAGCAGGCCCAGGACCAGGCAGCCCCTAGCAGCGTCCCTGGGGCTGGCAGCTGCCCACCCTTGCACGCTGGGCCTTTGTGCCTCCCTGAGAGGCCAGGAGGCCAGCTCACTGGGTCACAGAATCCTCCATCCCGGGGGGGGGGGGGGGGGGGGGGGGGGGTGGCGGCTCTCAGAACACACACACAGGACACAGACTTGGGGAAAGAGCCCAGTCTTGATGGGCTATTTTTTTTTAAATTTGCAAATATCTCGGAAAGGTTTTGGAAGTCAGGAACAGCAAGGGAGCTGGAAAGAAACGCACAGAAGACACGTGCAGAGAGAAACACCAACGATGAGAGCAATGGCCGCGAGCAGCTCGCACATGTTCAGTTAGCGGAGAGAACGGGAACACACTCACGGCGCTGCCTGTTCACACGTGAGACACGAAGGCATCCAACAGGTCGGGTTGGCGGGGACAGGGCAGGGAGGCACTCTCCCATGGTCCAGGACGCTCCTGGAACCACAGCCTCTGGTAGACGGAGCCCAGACGCTGCAGCTGCAGCGTGCACACCGCCCAGCGGGGCGGCCACACAGAGGTGCTGGGGTGTGCGGGAGCAGGCCCCAGGTGCGTGCCCCAGGTCCTGGCCTGAGTGTGCATGCTGCTCCCACACAGCTCCCCCTGCATGGCACCTGGGAGGCTGGGGACTGAGCAGCCCTGAGGGGACACCCATGAGGGACTGGCGGCCTCCAGGCAGGAGGGAAACCAGGCCTCCCTCCCCCTGCATGGGGGCTGCAGGGAGGGCAGCAGCTGCACCTCACTAGGGCGCCTCGCCAGCCACCGCCCCCACCCCCTCCCCGCGCCTCTCCCCTCCCCCCAGCCGAGAAGGAGTGCTTGTCATTGAAGCCATGGTTGAGGGCACATCGTTACAGCAGCCAGCGCTGCTAAGACACATACGGGGGAGGTTCCACACCCCGCCCACAGCAAGGACTGGGTTGCCGCTGGGTGAGACACGGTCTTGGCAGCACGTGGACCAGCCTAGGGTGTGTCTGTGCAGTGACCCCTGCTCCTCCAGACCTTCCGGGGGTTCCCTGTGATCGCCACCTATTCCCAACACACTTGGTGGAGTCTACATTTCTACCATAATTTCCGGTAGAAACGAGTTTTGAGGGGAGGGAGCGGGAGGAAAGGGAGGAAGGCTGCGTCTCGGAGCTCTGCGAGCAAAGGACAAGCGGTCACCATTCCACGGCTCCACAGGACACTTCCCAGGCAGCCAACCTGTCCAGGGGTGACAGTGAGATCTGGGGGTGTGAGGCACAAGAGCACCTTCCCCTTCATGGAGGAACGCTGGCCAGGGACTCACAGGAGAGTGGGAAGGACACAGGCCACCCCTGCTCACATTGCTCCACGTGAACTCCACCTCTGTGGTGTCAGACGAGGGTCAGGGCCCAGAGCAGCTCAGGACACCCAGGAGTGCCCCGCTTGCTGGCCCTGGCGGGCTCCTCTGTCTAATAAACATCATCCCTGAGCTCTCGGAGGAGGACATCGTCAGCCAGGTGCCTTTCCAGGCCCTCAAGCTGTGCCCCTGCAGCTGCCAGGCTCGCAGTGTCTGCCTGTCACCTTGGGCAGCCCACCCCCCACCCAGGGGAATAGCACGCCTGCCCCAAGGCCTGGAGCCAGTCCAGCTCTGCTGGGGGCAGGGCAATCGTAAAGTGTCCTTCCAGCCCAGCCAGACAAAACGCCCACTGCTGTCCAACAGCCTCCAGCTCAGGAGGAGCCAGCACACACTCATCTCTCAGAAGTCCAGACACTTGGGTCTCAAGCACAGTGAAGGGCGGCCGCGGTCTGAGGCTGCCTCCCAGCCCCACACCGCAAGCAGGATCTCAACGGGCAGTGGCGGGCAGGTCTCATGAATGATTGAAGTGGGCACAGGAGGCATTACGCATTCTTTCCTTCCTCCAAATGGAATCACTTTGAAATAAATCTATTGGTCCAGCCACTTAGAGGCTTTATTGCTGAAGACTTAGGGGTTTTAACGAGTTAACAGTTCGTATCTCACTTCCAAAACTCAATAATGCATTGACCGGAAGGGTAATGCTTGTGGAGGAGAAAAAAATAAATCACTCCTAGCACACTTTTTCCTCACACGGACATAAAACGGATACTCCACAGTCAGCCTCCACGCTCAGCGTGACACCATGTGACGTCTGTGGGGTCAGGACCAGGACCCAGGGGACACTCACAGAAAGACTCTGCTGGGAATGAAGTTTCCGATCCCAGGAGGCTGATGGAGCTTATGTTAAAATCTAGTTGAAAGGATATTTGAAAATCAACAAGAGATGTCAATTCAAAATCCCTTCTTCCCCAACTACCCAACAACTTATCTAGAAGAACAGACTCCAGGGCCCAGATAACTTCGTGGTGCCACTTAATTGTTCAGATGCAGCACAGGGAACCGTGGAAAACCAACGCATGTGCTCAAAAGAGTGGGCCCTTCACATCCTCAGTGTGTGACCCTGTGGCTTCAAACCGCAGGTGTCCAGTGTAAGGAGGAAGGGGTCTGCCCAGGGTGTCCATCTGTAAGGAGGAAGGGCAGGAGCTCAAGCCCTGGGGCCTCTAAGTGCCCACAGACGGACACTGCCAGCTCGGCATCGCTATCGCAAAACACCTGCCATGAACAACTCAGAAAGAAAAAAGGTTTATTCTGACAGTGTCAACCCTGAGGGCCTGGCCCCGCTGCTCTGGGCCTGTGTGAGGCCACACAGCACGGTGAAGCCTGAGGAAGGGTGACACTGCTCAGTCACACAAAGACAGGAAGAGCTAGGGGCCAGGCCCCACCTCCCCACCAAGGGCACAGCCCCACCTTCTCCCGAGAGCATACCCTGGGGACCAAGCCTCAACACAGGGCCTCTGGGAACTCCTGACCCACCTCCAGCAGGGGCAGAGGACAGAGGGGCACAGCCTCATCGTGTTCACACACTGACTCAGCAATTCCACCTCTGGAGGAAACGGCTGCTCACAAGGTCACCGTGACCCCCTCTCATCACCCATGATGATGAAAAGTCCGAAGCAACCTCAACGTCTCGCCCCAGGGCGTGGACGTGTGATTCTGGCTCAGCCATGCCCCCGAAAACATCAAACAGCAATTAGACCCAAGCGTAAGGAGAACATTCAGAGGCACATGGGGTCCCTGCGGAACCAAGTCCTTCAGGTGCTCTTTGGGAAAAAGGTTTCCTGGCAAAATAGGCTTGAGAAACACGAGACGCCGTCCTGCTTCCCAGGAGGTTTGCAAGGTATTATTAGAACATTAAAAGCCCGGAACATTCTACAGTAAAGGAGCCTATTTGTCATGGTTCTAACTCCTGATTTCCCAGTAACCCCTTTACCTGTTTCAGGAAGTCACGTGAACACCAGGAACCTGCTCAGAACCACCTCGGAGCCCAAGACAGAATGAGGCAGAGACAGACCCTGGGCTTGGCCAGCCCACCCTGGTTTTCAAACCTTGTCAAATGGAATAGGGTCAGCAATGACAGACAGGTCTTCCAGCTCTGTGACAACGCTCATCCCCGGGGGATCCCGGGCTCCAGGCAAAGCCTGCTGCCAGGCTGGGCACATGCTGGACCTGTGACACACACATATTCCTGTCCCACCCCAGCCTGCACATGAGCACATGCATGCACACACAGGGCTCAGCCACACGGTGCAAGCTTGACTCAGGAAGCCCCTTAACCCTCAGACCACCTTGAATGCCTGAGGAAACACCCTTAAAGCAGGTCAGTGGCATCAGGAATTTCACAGCACACCATCCTGCAAGTCGGCAGCGAGCAGTGGTGGGACCCTGAGGTTTCCAAAGGCGCAGCTTGGGCTGGGCTCTGCCTCCTGGAGGAGGAAGACCAGGGAGAGCACTCTGGCACCCAGTCCTGGACTCAGGGTGGGCGTCACAGCAGGATTTCCCGAGAGCACCCAGTCCCGGCGAGAGACCAGCCCTGGCATGTGCCGCGTGCTGGGTCAGCCTCAGTGCCACTCAATCAGAAGCCCTCCCCTCCCCAGACACCCCCGCTCCCCACCCAAGGCCCAAGTCCAGAAGCCCAAGAGCCAGGGGATCAGAGAGGGAAGCAAGAGAGGAGATTCCGGAAGTTCCCAGCATTCTCACCAGCAGAAGCTGAATGCACATCCAGTGTTCCTTCCTGGGCTATTCCAGCAGCCTTTCATTCTCACACCAGCCTCCCTTCACAGAAAAGCAGAGCACAGGTCCACAGTCTGCCCAGCATCCCAGACCTGCCACTAAGGACAGCAAGAGAAGCATGGGGGTGACAGAGGCCCAGCTGCTGCAGCAGCTGCTTCTGGTGATGACCAGACAGTGGCCCTCATGGTTCTGCTACTTCTGAATTGCTTAAAAAGGTTTTAGCACCAGACAAGGCTTGTGCAATGACAGATGACTTTTTCTTTCTTTTCTAATCACTGAGGCCAAAGAGCCTCCTCAGCATGCAGGGATCCACAGGTGGAAGGAAGAACCGGGTTCTAGAGGGGTTTTAAAGCAGGGTCTCCTGCAAGTGCAGTGTGGACCTTCTTCAGTAGGAAATGAGACAACAGGAATCCAAACATCTTTCCACAGGACAGGGACTGGGAGGAGGCTTGGATCAGTGTTTTTAAAAGGCACTATAATGCTAATAACCCAATCAATAAATGGGCCAAGGAAATGAACAGACACTTCACAGAAGATCTACAAGCAACCCGCAGATTTATGAAAAAATGTTCAACATCCCTAGTTATAAGAGAAATGCAAATCAAAACCACTTTAAGAGTTCATCTTACCCCAATTAGAATGTTTTTTATTACGAATACAGGCAACAACAGGTGTTGGCGAGGATGTGGGGAAAAGGGTACACTCATACATTGCTGGTGGGAGTGCAAGTTGGTGCAGCCACTCTGGAAACCGGTGTGGAGATTCCTTAGAAAACTTGGAATGGAACCACCATTTGACCCTGCTATCCCACTCCTTGGCCTATACCCAAAGGACTTAAAATCAGATTACTACAGTGATGCAGCCACATCAATGTTCATAGCTGCTTAATTCACAATAGCTAGATTGTGGAACCAAACTAGATGCCCTTCAATAGATGAATGGATAAAGAAACTGTGGTATATATACACAATGGAATATTACTCAGTCATAAAGGAGAATAAAATTATGGCATTTGCAGGTAAATGGATGATGTTGGAGACTGTCATGCTAAGTGAGATTAGCCAATCCCCAAAATCCAAAGGCCAAATGATCTCTCTGATAAGTGAATGATGATGCATAATGCGGGGTGGAAGGGAGGCAAGAATGGAGGAAGGATAGAGAGCATAGAGGGAAGGGAGGGGTGGGGTCCGGGGGGGGGGTAAGAATAATAACAGAATGTGTGACAGACATCATTGCCCTGTATACATGTATGAATGCACAGATGGTGTGACTCTACTTTGTGTATAACCAGAGAAACAATAGCTGTACTCCATTTGTGTTCAATGAATCAAAATTAAATAATTTTTTTTTTAAAAGGCAGTATAATGAACTGGGTGTTCCAATCCCTACGATATAGTGACCCAAGTCACGAACTTGAGATTTTGTAGAAATGCACTTTTTCCTCATCCCCAAAATCATGCCAGGACAGTGAGCTCAGCTCATTGTCCATCTGTCAGCAACAGGAATTTCCCACCCCTTCCTAGTTGTCCCCATCACATCACAGGCAGCCACTGATCCAGGCATCTGCACAAAGTGCCATGGCATGGGTGGGCATCAGCATCAGAGAAAGGTGGTCACTGTGTGTCTCCCTGTCCTCCCAGCCCAGCTGGCTCTGGAGCCTTCCACCCTACTCATGGTGATGCTCCTGCAGAGGGGAACAGCAGCCAGCCTTAGCCAGGACCCTGGAAGGATGGAGAAAGCGGCTTCCAGCCTCTCCTGGGCTTGAGCACGAACGGTGGCCAGAGCCAGCGGGTTCTGCATAGCCCTGGAGGCTCACAGTGACCCGATCACACAGATGCCACCCAAGTGTGGGGTCTGGGTCCCCCAGCAGCCTCAGACCTGCCCCAGGGCCCTGCCTCTGCCACCTTCTCCTCTCCAACCTTGACTGGATGCAGGGCATCTGGACAGGGCGGTGGCCTCGGAGCTGACCACAGCCGCCAGAGGGATCCTGATCTGAACCACTGGATTGTGATTTGTTTACACAGAGCACAGAATGTATTTATTTTCAACTTCTTATTGTGAAAGCTTCTAATAAATACGCAAGAAGAGAGCAGTGTATGAAGAACTTCCTGTTCTCAGTCCCCACCTTCAATGTCATCACCAACACAGCTGCCCCCTTGGCCCCCAGCCCTCCCGCCACAGGGGGCTCTGAAGCAAATACCTGGCATCTGGTGATTCTCAGCCCAGAGTGGGTTCTCCTCACACGTAAGTCAGATTGTGTCATTTCCTCTTTCAAAACCCTCCAGTTTGCCCAGTGCAAACCCGAGCTCCACACGCTGCTAAGACCCACTCCGGGCCTGTCCCCCAGGGCCTCCCAGGTTTCTTCTGCCCCTGCCTCCTGGCTGCTCCTGGAACACACAGCCGCTCAGGCCTGATCTGCCCCTGGACACCCCAAGGCCACTCCCTCACCATTCCCACCTTCTTAGTGGCCACAGGAACACTGACCTGAGCCCTCAGCTGGCCCACAGCAGGACTTCAGATGCTTAATGACTGAACCCTGGGCACCGACCAGACAGCCCTGGGAAAGCAGGTAGGAAACACACCAAGGCTCAGCGTGGTCATGGGTGTTGCCCAAACATAGCTCGAACACGGTGGAACTGGCCCTGAACCCAGGTCTTTGGACTCCACATTGCCAGCTTCTCCCCCTCCGAGGTTGCTTCTCTGAAAGGAAACGTTGCTTGAACTGATGAAACTGAGATGTGTCGGTGCACCCACTGAACACACCGCATGTGTCAGCAGCCACTAGGCAGTGAGAACCCTGGGGTGTGGCTGGCAGGACAATGGCTGCAAGGATGCCCCTGCCTAGTCCCCAGAGCCTGCGCCATGTCATGTTCGAGGCAAGGGGGGTACTAAGGTTGCAGTCAGCTGACCTACACATGGGGAGATGATCGTGGCCATCACAGAGGCCATCGGTGAGGCAGTGAGTCAGAGATCCCAAGATGCTACTCTAATGGCTTTGAAGGTGAAGGGAGGGGTTCCAGGCCAAGCAATGTCGGTGGTCTCTGTGAAAGGCCAGGGAGGGTGGGCGCGCAGGCACAAACCTGTAGTCCCCGGGCCTTGGCAACTTAGTAAGATCTTGTCTCAAAATACAACAAAAAGGGCTGGGGATGTAGCTCAGAGGTAGACCCCTGGGCTCAGACCCCAATACCACAAAAAGAGGCTGGGAGGGCTCTTCCTCACGCCTCCAGGAAGGGCCGCGGGCCCTGCCGACACGCAGGTTTCCACCCAGTGACACCCATTCTGGGGTTCACGCCTTTGGAGAGGGAAGACAGTGAGTCTAATGTTTGGGGCGCTGGGTAGTGGACATCATTGCAGGAGCAAAAGGGGACACCCAGCCGTGCTGAAGAGTTTAACAGGCCCTGCCCTCAGAGTGCTTCCTCCAGGGTGCAGGGTGGGCTGCAGGCTTCAGGGACCTACTGTTTGGGTTCTGAACAAAGCCATCTGCCTGACTTCCTGTTCAAGAGTGACATTCACAGGCCTCACCTCCTTTCTCCCGTTAGACCTATTTGCATTAAAGAAAAAGAAGAGGAAAGGAGGGAAAAGGAAGAGAGCAAACAAAGTGCTTCCAGGCACTTCAGAGTCTCAGCAAGCTGCTCCAGACCACCCAGCTTCTCCATCCTGGGGTGCTGGTCAGGTGCCTGTGGTCTCCACTGGGTCCTCTGAGTGTCAGCGGAGTGGAAATGGGGCCTCAACCCAGAAGCAGACCAGGCCTCACAGGCACTGGGGCAGCTGGGGCACCCAGACCAAGGCACGCAAGCACGAGCAGACCATCCCTGTTACGGGGAGGAAGGTTCCCCAGCGGGGCACTCTGAGAACACAGTTTGGAGGACAACAGCAGAGTCAGGCAGCTCTGGTGCACTGAGGGGTGGGGACACCCGCTGGGCTCCCTGCAGGCTCCCTGGCTGTGACACTTCCCTGAGGCCCTCAGTGACTGGTCTTCACACCTGGACATCAGCAGCCTTGGCACAGGAGAGCAATTCTGCACCTCCATTCCCACTTCTAGATAAGACACCTCAACCCCAGCATAACAATCCTGGGGCCACATCTGTGAGCCAGGCCGGCTACCCTCAACCTTTCTTTCCCAGAGCCTGCCACCAATTTTGGAATATCACCGACCGTCCTCAGTTGTCACCTTGGAGAAAGGTGACGTCTGAGGCTACTTCCAACAGGAGCTCGTGGGCCACAGCTGAGGAGAGCTGGTCACCTCCACCTTCGCCCCTGGTCTGTCACCCTGCCCAAGGGCCTCCTCCGCCCTCCCCTCCCTGGGGTTATGGGGGTAGAGGAAAGGGGTGATTGCCCTTATCAGGATCTCAATTTGCAGAGTCAGATCAGCCCTTAGGAAAGGGAAGGAATGGGGCAAAATCCATCCTCAGGCAACATGGCCAGCCCAAGGGGATGCCCACAAACAGCCCTGGGGCTGCAGCAGGCAAGGGTGAGTCCCCACAGCAGGCTGGGAGCAGGACCCTGGTGTAGCGCCTGCTGCTGGTGTCTAGTGGGCCCGTCCTGCTGCAGGGCGAGCCCTCCAGCTCCTGAGAGGCCCCATTCTTCAAGAACTTCCCGAGGTCAGATTTTCCTCTGACTTTGGCAACTGCTTATGAACAGTGAGCCACTTCCTGGATGGTGGATTTTGAAGAAAGAAGAGCACTGTGTCCTTTGATGTTTGGAGCCTGAACTTGGCCCAGCAGGTGCCATCCCTGGAGCCTTGTGCCTTCTCCAACACCCCAGACCCTGCGTTTTCACCGCAGCCTGGTGCTTGACCCATGGGCTGGCCTTTCCAAGTACGGCAGACAGACAGAGGCTCGCAGAAGGAACCAAAGGAGGTGATGAGAAGTGTGGCCGAAAGCACAGGAACCCAGATTCCTATGTGCTTCCATTAAATCCTCAGCTCCTGGGGAGCAGGGAGGGCTCTCTCTCCCTGGGTGCAGAAGGTTGAGGGTGAGGGAAAGGGCTGGGAGCAACTGGCGGTGCAGCACAGGTCACTTCCGGTGCTTTCCTGGGATGCTTGAGGTGTCTCCCAGCTGGAAGAAGAACACACAGGAACTAGGGAAGAGGCATGAGCCTCTGGATCAGGGAGCACTATGCACTAAGGAACGAGGCCCAGTCCCAGGTTAGAATAATGGCTGAAAAAGTGAAACCAGCTCTTCCTTTTAAAAAACATAACTTCGTCAAATATCATAAATTTTAAGCCTGCTAATGGTTTGGTAAATTTTAAATGATAACCGCACAAACATAATCTTGTTTAGGGTTCTTCTGTACAAATTCAGTACAGGGAACACATTTAAACAGACAGAAGATTTAATTCTTTATTCAGTTTATTTTCTTTGAGATCCATGTTGTATTCCCAATCTACAAGGAATTCCTTTTTTTTTTTTTTTTTTTTTTTTTGTACTAGGGATTGAACCCAGGGGCACTCCACCACTGAGCCACATCCCCAGACCTATTCTGTATTTTATTTAGAGATAGGGTCTCACTGAGTTGCTTAGGGCCTCGCCAAGTTGCTGAGGCTGGCTTTGAACCTGCGATCCTCCTGCCTCAGCCTCCCGAGTGCTGGGATTAAGGCGTGAGCCACCGCGCCTGGCTTCTACAAGGAATTTCTAAAGAGATGAAAGACAACTTTGCAACTTGGCTTATCACTTAAAATGTAAATGAACACTTCTACATTAGGGAGAAGGGAACCCCAAATTCTCCTACAGATTGAACACAATCCCTATCCAAATCCCAGCTGATTTTTTCTTTGTAAAGTTATGTGCAGACTGATATTAAAATTCATGTGGCAATGTAAGAGGCCCAGAGTAGCCAAAACTACCTTGAGAAGAACCAAGCTGGAGAATGATCATTTCCCAATTTCTAAGCTAACTAGCAAGCCAGGCCAGCCAGACGAGGAGGTGTGGCCAGGCCAGATCAAAGGAGCAGGACTGAGTCAGCTCGAGAGCTCAGCTGATTCCCAGCAAAGATACCAAACAATGAACTGAGCAAAGAACGGTCTTTTCAACAAATCATGTTGGGACAATGGAAGAGCCACATTCAAGGAGCAAAGGGGTCCTTTCCATTCAAGAGAAAATGAACATGAAAATGAACTCCAAATGGATCACAGAACAGAAAGATCTGGAGCTATGACATTGTTGGGAGAGAAAGCAGGAGCTCCTTCAGACCTGGAGACCAGCAAGGCAGTGCTGGCCAGAGCGTGGAGACCCACACTGCGCACTGCCCAGGAACACAAGGTGGGATGGGCACTTTGGAAAACCGCTCGGCTGTTCCTCCAGCTGCCACCCCAGAGCTACCACGTGACCCGTCGGTTCTGCTCCTGAATTTGTATGCCCAGGAGGCCCAAAACAGCTGCACAAAGCTGCAGGAGATGTTCACAGCACCATTGCTCTGACAGCACGGAAGCGCAGGGCACCCAAATGTCCGTCACCCATGGAGATGCACCGAGACGGGGACAGGTGGGCATCCTCACCCAGAAGCCAAAATCCAAAATGGTGAGACTTGAGCAAGCACCTGAGCCACAGCAGACAGCTCTGCACCTGACCTCATGCAAGGTCAAACACAGGCGTGCCAAAGACGCGGCGAGTGACCTTCAGCCCGTGTGCAGTGTGTACCAGAAGAGAATGAGTTGTGTTAGAGAGGGGTCCCCCCAAGGTACCTCATTATGTGTATTTGAATATTCCAAAATTCTTTAAAACCAAGATCCAGAACACTTCTGGTGTCAAGTGCTCTGGGTGAGGGACAGCCAGTCTGATTCTCACACAGAGCCACAGTACCAGCCACAGAAGAAGGAGCTGGCCTGCTGCAGCATGGACCCCCCAGTGGCAGAGTGAAGGGACCAGTCACAGGCACGGCAGATCCTGCAGTCCCACTTGTACGACATGTCTAGACAGAGAGCAGCCCAGGGCCCAGGGTGCGGCAGAGCTTCACGTGTGACAGGCTCTGTATTCCACCCCCAGCCCCACAAATAAGAAAAGGAAGCCCCCTTTTCTTAAAGGGGGGCTGGGGCACTTGCAGGGAAGTTTGGAGAGACCGCTGATGTGGGCAAGGCTTCCTCCTGGGGGGACTGCAGTGCTCCAAGGCTGACCGTGGGACAGCTGCCCATTCTGAGCACCTGGAACCCCTGGGGCTGCACACGCCCAGTGTGCGAACCACACGGTAGGCGCACTAGAGCTCAATGAAGCCTCTTCTTAAAAAAGAAGAGGCGGGTGATGCTCCACCTGATAGGGGACAGACAGACAGGAGTGGGGGGAACACAGGTTAAGGGAATAATTCTATAAAGTTGGCCCACTGTGCTGACCCACATGCTTTCTTTTTCAAGAAGCAATTTACCTATATCCCTGCTGGCCTAAGAGGACAGGCTATGCCACATTCCTCAGCAAACTGCTCGTCATCTGTAGGAGAAGTCCAGGCCCACCCAAAATAATGCTGACATGTTCTCCTGAGAGGGGAGACTTTTGTAACCCTTTTTATAGAGCAGATCCCAGAAATCAGGGAGATAAGGATAATTTCTCCTACCCGTAAAATCTGTAAGAATTTATGGTTAAGAATCCAAAGAGAACCCGTCAGCATGGGCCAAGGTGACCTAGAGTTGTCATGGCAATGGGGACTTGACAGTCTGATGTCATCTAGGTATCAGTCAAAAGTCAATATATGGACCTGGGCGGGACTCTCTAGAAACTTCTCTGGGATGCCAATAAAACTGGAGCTCAGGACAGGCATGTTGTCCCTCTCCTCTCTGAGAGGACCCACTCTCTCCCTTGAGAGGGTCCCCTTTCCCTTGTCCGATCCCTTCAATAAACTCATGCCTATTACTTTGTGTGACAAGTCTGAGAATCGGGGTTTGAACGGGTATTTGCGCTGCCTCAGTTTCCTGAAGGCCCAGCCCAGCAGCACACACGCCACAGTCAATGCAGAAACAACTGTGGACGGAGCGTGTTTTGGTCAATGTGATCTCTAACCACTAAAACTCCAGGGTGGATTATCCAGGAAAGATGAGCAAGTGTAGGGTCAGCTGCACCCAAGGCCAGCCAGAGAAAGGACAGAAAGCCCCGAGGCGGGAGCTCGGAGTGAGCCCGAGAGGGTGAGCAGGACCCAGAGGAAGAAAAGCCCAGCACCACAGCACATCTCCCATCTTCTGGAAGACCTCCCAGGAGCCGCCTCCTCCCAGCCCAGAGTGACCAGCCAACAGACCCCCCACGCACACCCGCAGCAGAAGCAGTGCCCACAACCCTGAGCTCCCATGTTATTTTTGCAATTTTTCTGTATGATTACTTTAAAATTAAAAGATTAAAACAAGAAAGCCCTCACACACCCAGGCCACCAGAAGCCCATCTTCAGGATTAACGGTACCCTGCACTCTGAAGCCCTGCGTGTTTGAGGTTGCACTGGGAACTCTCAGTTCCTGCGGTTATGCCGAAGAAAGCAGCTTACTCAGGCCCACCGGGAATCGTTCAGTTTGTCATTACTCAGCATTTCTTTCATATTCTATGTTTCATCAAATTTTTTAATTACCAAAAAAGGACAAGAGTAGCAAATGATGTTACTTCCTCTCCGCCTCTCCACACCCTGGCCTTAGCCGTGGCGATCACCCTCACCATCACCATTTCCGCGGGGTGCTGAGGGCGGGGTGCCAGTTATTACTCCATGTGTTCTCCAATTTCATCTTTACAAAGCATTATAACAGGGCCGGGCTGGGGCTCAGTGGTAGAGTGCTTGCCTCGCATGTGTGAGGCACTGAATTCATCCTCAGTCCACATAAAATAAATACATACAATAAAGGTATTGGGTCCATTTACAACTCAAAACCAAACCCCATTACAACATGAGGAGTCTGGTTTCAGAAGTCGGCCCTGTCCACTCCACATGGCCTGCAGAACAGAGGCATGAGTTCTAACCGCAGACCCACCGTGGTCCACGTGGAAGCCCAGACACAGGCGGACCCGCAGGAGAGAGACAACACAAGACCTAAGTCAGAACAAAGCCAAAGAAGAAGGTGTGCCATGTGATATGGGGAGGTCCCTGCCAGGTTCTCAGATGAACCCAATGAACCACAACGAGAAGGCCAGGCTGAGATCCTCCCTCCCAGGTCACTGCTGTTCTTGCTGGAGGGAGCCAGGAACTGGCTCCTTCAGACAGAACGATCTGAGCATGTCTGGAAACCCAGGTCCCGTCTCCCACTGCAGGTCCATCTGAGCACATCTGGAAACCCAGGTCGAGTCTCCAGTTGGGGGCAGTACTGGGGGCCAGGCCAGCTCAGGGCCACATGGGATAGAAGTGTTTTCTCAGCCCCAGTCCCCGAGGGGTGCCTTGTTCCCGCATGGCGCTTCCTTCACCATCAGCATCTCACCGACACGGTTTTAAACACCGAGTGAGGACCTGCCACAGGGCTCTTCTGTGGCCATATTCACCATGACTCTCAGTGCCCCACAATTTCTACTAGATAGTGGGAGGCACCTACCATACTGGACATGTGACCAGACTTTTTAAAAGCAACAAAGACACTGTCCCCCAGTCTAAGCAGAAAAACCAGGAGGGACTTTCACAGGGCCCTGGACGGGGAGAGGCGGCAGGGCAGGGTCCCATGGCCCCATCACGAGTCCTGCCAATGGGCGCTGGAGGGTGGGGCAGGGCAGTCGCATCCCTCTGTCCCTCTGTCCCCCGGGGACCACTCAGGTGTGGCTCCTACATACACAGGGCGGGGAGGCTCCTGTCCTGATGCTTCACCGCGTCACTCTTTCCCATCCAGTTCCTGCCAGTGTCCTTCTTTGGTCTTCTACTCAGCCAGGGGACATGGTATTAAAAGTTGCATCATGCACACCATGGAATAAACCCTCCAAAGCCTGCAGAGGACACCGCGGGACCCGAGGCAGCCCTGCCTCTCCCTGCCTCCTGGGAACCACACAAATGCACAGGTCTTGAAAATCTGAAGCTGCTAACGAGCTGGATGCAACAGGCAAC
Organism: Glaucomys volans; assembly: GCA_020662805.1. Classification (NCBI taxonomy): domain Eukaryota; kingdom Metazoa; phylum Chordata; class Mammalia; order Rodentia; family Sciuridae; genus Glaucomys; species Glaucomys volans. The sequence continues at coordinate 14,868 of JAJEJO010048744.1, read as the reverse complement.
TGGAAAAGAGCTGACTTTTAAAACGCTTTTCCAGAGGCAGGCTGCGATTCCCGAGCAGCCACCGAAGGGAGGAGACAGGACGGAAGCCGGGATTCGAGGCTGGGGAAGGGGCACCGTTGGGACAGCGAGTGAGGCTGACTGCCTCTTACAGGGACACAGGAGGATCCTTTCCCATCTTCAGCGCTCAAAGGGGAAAACAGCATTCCAGGAGCGCATGGATCTGTGCCACCACTGAAGGAGCAGAAGGCCTGGGCGGCAAGCTGGAGCCCTCGGCAGCAGTGCCAGGCGAGCGGGGCCACTGCTCCACTCCTCAGCATGGAGGCTCTGGCTGGGCCGGTCCCCTCCAGGGGCACAGAGAAGCGCCTTTACGTGGTCATGCCATAAACCCAGTCTCACCGTGGCTTTAAGTTTTTAAATCAGGGAGACAAGTAACAGATTTGTACAGAAAAGGGAAGACGGTAAAACCCAGGCTCTGCTGATTGCGCGGACCAACCCTCCTGGCAATGGGCAGGCAGTGGGGCTTTATTTTTAGCTCAGACGCCAGGCAAGACTGTCCCAAGTGCAGTCAAAGCCAGCAAGGAGCTGCCAAAACACCTGGAAGGCTGTTCCCCTGCAGCTGCAGACTCCATCAGAGAGCAGCCGACGGCAGCCCCACGGGAACCAGGCCAGGCCTCCCTGGGCTCTACTGACCAGATGACCACAGGCCTGCAGACACTGCTCTCACTCTCCACCAAACGGGACTTTGAAGACGCTCACCTGGAATTGTCACCCCAAATTAAATCCTCTTCCCAGAAGAACCAAGGAAGAACGCCACTGCCCTGGAGCCAGGCCTGGCACACAAAATCATTTGTGAGGCCCAGTGACAGAGCACCTGCCAAGCAGGCACAGCCCTGGATGTGAGCCCCAGCACTGCAAAAGGAAAACGAAGTGTGTCACAGATGTCTACAACCCACATCGAAGTCAGGGAAAGCAGCAGTTACGGTAATGAGAAGTAAGATCCACTGCAAATTCCGGCAGAGTCCCAACTTTCATCAAAAGCTGTCAATCCTCTGAATAGTGTATTAAAATAGGTGAGCAAATGTCACACCCTGCTTAGAAATCTCTCCTTGGTGGCACTGTATTATCAGATGAAAATAGCACACTCTAAAGAACCATGATCTCACTGATGAAAAGGAACACACAGAGAAACAGATGAAAAATCATCTAACCCCAATGTTGGAACCATCTGGGTGGTGGAGTTTAGATGAGTTTACTTTCAAACGTAAGGCTTTTGTGTGGTTTTTATATCAAACAAAACTATAATGCTCAGGTCCCAGACTGCTGGGACTCAAATTTTAGCTTTATGCCTTACTGGCTGGGCAATTATGGGCAAGTTACTTAACCTCTCTGTGCCTCAATGACCTCACCTGCAAAAGGGAGAGATGCCCATACCTTCTAGTGCTTTCGTGAATGCACACAAGGCTCAGAACAACAGCCTGTGGGAACACAGAGGTCACCAGCAGCCTCAGCCAATAGCGGAAGCAGCAATGCTAAGCCAGCTGTTTCTAAAATCAACTTATAATGCTCTGGAAAAGCAGTTGTAAAAGCAACTATGAAAAAAGCCAAAAGTGAAAAGAGGAGCAAGAAACCATTCTGCCTAAGTTTATGCAACCATCAAAGAAACAAACCAAAAAAACTAGCAAGTCAACTACCAGGAACACATGGGTTATGTGAAAAAGTGAGATTCCTCAGTAGCCTCTTCCCTGGAATCTGGCACCTCCTTCGGGAGTCAGCACATCAGATAACAGAGGCAGAGTTAGAGGGGGACCAGGAAGTGGTAGTTAGAGGGACCCAGGCTACGCCTTCAGGTCGGCAAGTCTGTGCCTCAATTTAGCAGCAAAAAGAGAGAACTGTCTAATGAGGTTAGCATTTGAGGCCAGAAGCTGATCCTTTAGAAACAATTCTTGACTATGCCTTAACCCACAAATGCTGGGACCTCCGTGTTAAAAGGGGGCTCGGTTAGTATAAAATGAAAACTATATGAACTAACATGATCAATACAGAGCAGAAAACAGCATTGTGAGGAACCCTGATTCCTCCTGGAGAGTGAAGCAGCCAGCAGGCTCACCAGGTGAACTGGCCAGCCTGCCTGAGAGGTGGGCGCTCCAGGGAAGATGGAGCAGACAGAGGACAGGAGCAGAGCGGGCGGGAGGAGCTACACCACGTGAGCCGGGTACGGACAAGGGACGGGGAGCCAACCTTCCCAGTAACTGTCGGCTCAGACAGACGCTTCAATCAGGCCGAAAGTGCAGGGTGAGGCCGAGGTGTTGCCCTCCGGACCCAGCCGCCCCTTTTGCCTTTGATAATATGCACCACGGTTGTTACAAAACCACCCTCTGCTGGCATTATTTCCCTTGCTTAAAATCTAAGGGCATGTGTTTCTTAACTGTATTACATCTTCTCCGCAAATGTTTTCAGCAAATAAAGAGAATTAAGAATAAGCAGCAAGTCGATGCTCTTTCTGGTAATCGAGCATCCATTCACCCATGTTCCAGCAAGTCAATCCAGCTTTCCCTTGGAAAACCGGAACTTCCAAGGGTACTGCTATCACCTAGCCCTGCCAGGGGGGCACCAAGTCCCTGGGAAGGTGGGGTGGGAGGCTTGCTCCTCCTGCTGGAGGGTGAGCGCATGACCCCAGCCCAGCCCCTGGAACCTGGGGGTGAGGTGCTGGTTGCTCTGGGTGCAGGGGCGCTCTCCTGTGGGGTGCCTAAGGTGGGGAATGCAGGTCTGGAGTGGCTTGTGGACCAACCTTTTCAAGCTTGGAAAGGAGCAGGGTGAACTGTCTACACGTGAAGACAGTGGGGCACGCAGGAGTCACTCTGCAGCTTGGGGTCCCTGAGCACCCCTGCCTCGCCCTGAGTACCCCTTAGGAGCACCACACAGCTGAGGAGCTTTCCCTTGCTTGAGTCCCTTGGTGCGGGGCATCTGTAATTGGCAAGGCTGTCAGGGACCCTCTGAAGCCCATCCATGCCCCCAGAAGGCCACATGGTGACACTTACCCGCTCCTGACCAGCCGTGTCCCAGATGAGGAACTTGTGAAGCTCATTTCCACAAGGCACAGTTTTGGTCATGAAGGACGCCCTGAAAAGACAGCGGACACCCCGTGTTACTCGTTTCTTCAGAGACCCCGGGGCCAGCGGTGGTGGTGCTGCCTCAGCAGGACCATGGCGGGGCGCAGCCCGGGAGGAGGGGTTCCGAGCCTCCTGTACAAGCACCTTCCAGAACGGCAGAAGGATGAGCTCAGACTTTCCAAGAGAGCCAGCCTCAGCTGTGCTGGGATAGCACTCAGCTCTCAGGGAGGAGCGTGAACATGACCTTGGGGTACAGCACTTACTCTTGCCACAACTAACAGGGAAAGAGGAAGCTGATGTCTTGGCATGTTCGGGCTTTGACCTGGCCATGGCACACAAGGGAAGCTGTCTTAAATGCTGGCCCATCTGCTATGCACCCAGTACAGGTGAGAGATGGGTAGCTTAAAAAAATTTATGTTTTCTCTGTTAAGGGCGGAGGGTAAAGTCTCCTTAGATCATGAAACACTTGCTATTTTCTTCTTTTCATATTTTGTCTTATGGGTTTTCTTGGTGCTCATGATAGGGTAAAAATTCAATATTTAATAGCCTTGACCCTTCTTCTGAGAGTGAAAATTTCTCATTCATCCCAGCAAATTGGGAGGCTGAGGCAAGAGGATCACAAGTTGGAGGCCAGCCTTAGCAACTTAGCAAGACATCTCAAAATAAATAAATAAATAGATAGATAGATAGATAGATAGATAGATAGATAGATAGATAGATAGGTCTGGGGTATAGCTCAGTGATAGAGCACCCCTGGGTTTGATCCCTAGTACTCCCCCCACCCCAAATAGCAAGCATCTCCATGAGAATCTTCCCAAAGCGAGGGAATAACAAATAGCCATCTACCTCCAGCCAAAAGTGTTTAATCCAAACTTAAACACAGGAGGAAACAGTCAGGCCAGTGGAGCATGTGGAAGCCTAAGACAGCTGGCCCAGAGCCCTGAATAAGTCAGTGTTGTGAAGAGTGAACAAAACAGAGCAGGGAACATCTTCTAACTCTGGATGGAGAGGAAAGGGGTCAAACAGCACGTGTAACCTATGGACCTGGACTGTGTCCTGGACTGGAGACAAGCAGCTCAGAAGCATCTAAGGGCAGCTGGAGAGGGGCTGGGAGCAGAGCTCAGGGGCAGAAGCCGGCCTGTTATGCACCAGGCTCGGGGTTCGGTCCCCAGAACTGCAGAGAATAAACAATAAAAATAAGGACGAGTGGAGAAACTGAGATTGGGCCAGCTGTGAGACCACCCGACTCAGATTAGTCTTTGTGGTCTGAGGATGATGTCCTCACTACGGTCTGATTCTCGGGAGATGTGGCCGGGGGCCTTCAGGGGCACAAAATCAGGAGGTCTCCCTGACGACCCTCAGTCCCCTGGCCAGAGCCCAGTCCCACCCTCACTCGGGACCCAGCACAGCAGTATTTCCTTGAGGACGTGGAAATCCCACATCCTCAGGACAGACCTGGACACAGCAAAGGCTCTCAGTCCTTGTTCTCAACCCACAAGTACACTAAGTGGAAATTCTAGTATTTTTCTAAGTGATGTGATCCAATGATACCAAAATCACATCTTTTCTGTTACTTGTTTAAAAGTGCTTAAAATAGACATTCCAGACAACTGATGAAAACAAACATATTCCAAAAATGGATCCTTATTTTTCCACTAAAAAGTCATGTGTAAACTTCCAAAAAAAAAAAGAAAAAAAAAACAATTCAAAAAACAAAGAAGGAAATAAAAATTTTCATTTCCACTCAGCCAGTCACTGCTAACAAGAAAGCAATGTCCTTCCCACACGTTTCATACAACTTTCGCCCAAATGGAGCACATTCTGCATGAGGTTGGTTCCCCACTGATATTTCACAGATACCTCCCCATTCCTATGAATACAGGTCGGCATAATGACTGGCAACGACCAAGTGTCCAATACCATGTTGTGCATGCACTCAGGAGCCCGTGGATGGACATCTGTGATGCCTATTCTTCACTACTATGCCAGAGGCTGATGAACAGCCTTATCCGTGCATCTCTAGTTCACAGCCTCTGCCCACTGTCCGGCTGGGAGGTTCATCCTTTCTTACTCATTTCTCAGGTAGTTTATATTAACCTCTTGTAATCATGTGCTTTAAACAGGGTTTTTCCAGTTATGCATTTGCCCTTTAACCCTGCTCATGGATTGTTCTCCCATGAAGGCACTGGAAACTTTTATGTTGACAACTCTATCTACATTTTAGTTTTGGTTTTACTTTGATATAAGGCAGGGATTTTCACTTATTCTTCAGTATAGTCTAGGTACTGGGATGTCAACTTTGCTCTTTCAAAGTTCTCCCTAGGCCTAGAAAATAAGGCTCATGCCTTTAAAATCTTACAATCACAGACTTTTAGAACAGAAAAAATGTTAAAAAGTGTAAAATATCCAGTCCACCCCTTCCATACAGATAAAGATGAGAAAAGGCCTAAGAAACCAAGACTGCCTCATCCCCTGGAGAGTCTGACGGCACAGCGAGGAACAGAGCCCAGAGGCCCAGCGCCAGTCTGCACCCTCAGTTTCCTCATCTGTGACATGGCCAGGCCACAGTCCCCCCCCAACAGTGCTGAGGATTGAACCCAGGGCCTCCTGCATGCCAGGCAAGCACTCTGCCCCAGCACCGACCCTCTCTAATGTGGAGTGCGTGTGGAAACAGGCCTGGCCTCAGGAGCTGGGCTGCCTCATCTGACCGCAAGCCCTGTTGCTCACCACTGGGGAAAAAAACACCAATTTGAGGAACGAGGACTCTGACCATCATGGCTGTCTTGGTTGGTTGTGATGGTTTTGCAGTGACGGCCTCGTCGCCAGCCTTTGCCCTGGAGAGCCTTGGCAGACCCTCTGCTCAACAGAGCCAGGGAGGGCTCCTCGGCAGGGCTGAGCTGTGTCTGGCACAGAAGCAACACTGGTCTCCCTGCACTGGGGACCCGGGGAGGGAGACGCACACACGTGTCCAAGGCATCCGCACGATCTGCTTGGGCGGCAGAGCCAAGGCTCTCCAGTGAGTCACAGAGCCAACGAAAACCCACTCTCTGGAGGTGAGACCAGTGTCCCACAGCTGTGGCCTTCCCCAGTGGAGTGTGATTCCGGAGGGTAGCATGAGGTAGCCGGCTGGGTGCAAACAGGGCCTGAGCTGCGCCACCCAGTGCCCCGCCCCGCCAGGCCAGTCTGTGCACCTCCACGGGTCACCTCACTGCTCTGAGCTGGGGGAGGCCAGCGGGGTGCCGCTTGGGCTAGGGACATGAACCCAAGTGACAGAGGACCGGGCAGGACATACCAACCAGCACAGCAGGCCAGGCGGAAGGTGATACTGATAAGAATGAGGTGATGACGAAGTGTGCAAAGCGCCCACACGTGGTGACGATCTGGACGCCAGCTCCAGCCCCAGACTTCAGGAGAAGCCACAGTCCAGAAAGTGAGTGGGGGGCAGCCAGAAGCCGAGGCCAGGCAGCACGGCCACTGCTGTCCTGCCACAGGGCTGTCAGCCCAGGGGGTGCGTAGGCTCCAAGTTCAGAGGAAGAGAACAGAATTCTGATTCATACGTCAGATCCAGAAAATAATCCCTCAGTAGTGAGTGGACAGACATGAGGACAGCCTTTCTGAAGCACCGCCTGGCCGCACCTATCATGAGCCTGGGTACATTCTTTTTCTTGGACTAAATTATTCCAGGGCTACAAATTTAGCCTAAAGAAATAATCGGTGCACACATATAGAGATATAATAAAAAATGTCCAAACAACCTAAACATCTTAAATGGAAAATGAAGCCATTGAAAAATCTGTTTTTAAAAGGTCATTCAATGCCATAAAAGTCACAAAACCATGCTGAGTGGCAAACAATACTGGTGCACACCCAGAGGGAAGAGGCTGGTGGGACATGGAGCCGGCGTCCTTGGGAGCTGCCCTGGGAGGGCAGGTGACAGTGTCTGCATTCTCATTCATGGTCTTCTGCATTTCCAATCATTTATGAATATACAGTACTCAGATAATTGGAAAAAAATTGTTCCCACCGTGTTCTTAAAGATAATAGGACATTATAAAACATGTTCAAAACATACTCAGCAGCCAGGTGGGGTGGTGCACATCTGCCACCTCAGTGACGCAGGGTGCTGAGGCAGGAGGATGGCAAGTTATCTACCTAGCAATACCCTTTTCAAATACGATAAAAAGGGCTGGGGCTGTAGCCCAGTGGAGAGCGCCTGCCTGCCACAGGATCCCATGGACTTAATCTCCAGCACCACCAAAAACAGAAAAGAAAAGCAAAATAGCAAGGAGGGAAAAATAACTGCATGCATGCTGATTTCTATTTTTATGATTTTCTGTGTTCAGTTTTATACTGAACACAAATGTTCTCAATCAGAAAAATTAGCTTTAATCAGCTCTGTGAAGGAAATGCAGGCAGCCATGAGGAAGAAGGAGAAAGAGCCACGTGCACCGGGAAGGCGCGCTGCAGCAGGCACCTCGGGTCGAGTGCAACACGCTCTGATCTGTGAAAACTGTCTCTCTGAAGACCTCTGGACACAGAAAACACCGGGCATGCACTTTGGACACTAAATACTGGTTATGTAAATTGAAGAGTCAGGCATGGTGGCTCAGGCCTGTAATCCCAGCTCCTTGGGAGGCTAAGGCAGGAGGATGGCGAGTTTGAGGCCAGCCTCGGCATCTTAGCAAGACTCTGTCTCAAAATAAAAACAAAATAAAAAGGGCTGGGGAAGTAGCTCAGTGGAAGAACAACCCTGGGTTTAATTCCCAATAGTGCTAGAAAAGGAAGGAAGGAAGGAAGGAAGGAAGGAAGGAAGGAAGGAAGGAAGGAAAGAAGATAGATATGGGATTGAAGAGCAAGAAAATACTTGAACTTCACTTTTTATTTTATTTTATGTATTTCTGTATAGTCTGAATGTTTTTATAACATGCACTACAATTTCAAAGACAAATATATAATGTAATTAATACTTTATTTTTAGAGCAGTTTTAGGTTTATAAGAAAATCAAGCAGAAATCAGAGTTTTCATGGAAGTTTTTTTTTTTGTACCCAGGATTGAACCCAGAGGTGCTTAACCCCTGAACCACATCCCCAGCCCATTTTATATTTTATTTAGAGACAGGGTCTTGCTCAGTTGCTTAGAGCTTCTCCAAGTTGCAGAGGCTGGCTTAGAACTCAGTCCTCCTGCCTCAGCCGGCCCAGCCTCTGACATCACAGGTGTGCACTTCTGCATCCAGTCATATAATGCATTTTTTAAATACACCAAAACATCTTTACCAGACCAATCACTGATGACTGTGCTTGTGGCAGAAGTGCCACTCACAGACAGCAGCTCTCCAGTGACCCTGCTGCCCCTCCCACTGTGAGGCGGGGGCACTCCTTGCCCTTGAATCTGGGTTGGCACTACACTGCTGTGACCACAGTGACATGCCCACACAGGTGCAGGGTCGCAAGGCTGCCTGACTCCCGCACGTGCTGAACAGTGGGTGGCGCAAGCGTGCACTGCCTTGTTGTTTAAACAGAAATCATTTCAAAGGAATACAGATTAGTTATTAAAAAAAAAATTAAAGAAAAATTAAGAAAAAGGTTGGAACTCTGTCCTCCATCTTCCAGAATCACAGTTCACCATTAAGGTCGGGCTTGCTTTTATTATCAAGAAACATTAGATGAAAAATCGAGGGACAGAAAGAACGCCCCACGGGGAGAGTGACAGGGTTGCCCCTGTCACACAGTCCCCTAGGTCTCCTGCATTGCCAATCTTCAGAGCACAGGCCCTTAGCAGCAGGCTGTTGGCGAGGGGATTTCGGTGGCAGGCCGCCTGGGACCACAGGGACGGCTCTCCCCCTGGAGCTAAGGACAGACAGACTCAGTGACCTGATGTTTCTAAGCCCAGGATTCCTTTCCACCAACACAGCCACCACCTGAGGAGCGTCATCTGCCCCGAGCAGGCTCAGCACTCTGGTTACTGCTGCCTCTCTGCCCCCGGGGCTCTGCCTTCAGCCAGCATCCGGGAGCCAGGCAGGCTCACCTGCGGGACTGCAAGCAGGCCGACCCATGCTCCCAGGAACACCGTCCTTTAAGCCACTCCTCAGCTTCCACGTGGGGGTTCCCTACTCCACTGCTCAGAGCTCCTCATCCTCCGCACCATCAACTCCGAGACCCGCCTGCCAGGGCCCTCGCTGAGGAAAGCAACACCTGGCCATCAGGTATAGTCTGATGTCTTCAGGGAGGAAGCAAGGGAGGAGCAGTCGGGCACCTGGGGCAGAGTCCAGCAGGCAAGGAAGTCCTGCACCCACAGCCTGGGAAGGAGCTACTGGCCCAGCCTCACCCGCCACGCGGGGGGCAGAACCGCATCAGAGACTCCCAGGAGAGAAGACCTGGCTGCAGGCTGTCCCGAGGCAACTGCAAGGTGCCAGGTCTAGCACTGCCGGGAACTGGCCTGGGGTCCTCCTTGTCTGGAACGAGGGGCAGCGTGGTGTGCAGAATGACGCTCCTGGAGATCCAGCAGATGGTTTGCAGAAATGAGAATCATTGCCAGGGAAAACAGGATGGATGGACATGGCCTGGAAATCCCTGGGACAGATGTTCACCACAGTCCTGCAGGAGCCTAGCCGCAGAGAGACTGACCTCTCTGAGCAGCCCCAAGGGGTCAAAGAGAAAGGGACACACAGGAGCTTACCCAATGGTAGGGCTGATGTTATGGTCGAAGTGATCCTGGACGAACCGGCACACGATGCTCGACTTGCCAACCCCGGTGTCCTAGAAGAGAGGGAGGACTGGCCGTGAGGACCCAGGAGCCAGCAGAGCCTGCGACTGGTCGTCTGGGCTGACAGGGTGGGGGCAGGGGAGGGGAGCAACTGCCTCTACCTTACCAGTGCGTCCTAACGCAATTGTGTTGCTTTCACAGAAAGAAGGGAAATCGGATAAAAACGAGTTTAAGAACCATGTTTCACATGTGTACAACAGTCAGCTCAGAATGAGCAATTCACAACATAGGACTTCTAGAAGTTTGGAAGCTGGAGGAGGGGTCTAAAGAAGATCCATGGCAACACAGTGTTTAAGGTAGAAACAACCAAATTTGTTCAGACTCTTTTTTTTTTTTGAACCAAGGATTGAACCCAGGGGCACTCAACCACTGAGCCACATCCCCAGCCCTATTTTGTATTTTATTTAGAGACAGGGTCTCACTGAGTTGCTAAGGGCCTCGCTAAGTTGCTGAGGCTGGCTTTGAACTCACGATCCTCCTGACTCAGCCTCCCAAGTCACTTGGATTACAGGCATGCACCACCACGCCCGGCTTGTTCAGACTCTTATTAGCACTCAAGAAGGAGGAAAGGAGGGAGGGAGGAAGGGAAGGGGGAGGGGGAGGAGAGAAGGGGTAGGAGAAGGGAAGGAAAGAAGGAGGAAGGTAGGAAGGGAGGGAGGGAGGGAAGGAAGGACAAAAAAGAAAAGAAAAAAAGGAAAAGAAAAAAACCAAGATCTGCTTCCCCAGGAATCACCCTTTAACACCCTTGAATTCTACATTTCTGATGCTTTCTCTTTCAAATCTCATGGCTGGGTAGCAGCCAACAGTGGTACTTAATTCTAGAAAGGTCTTGGCTCAGCTCTTTCTCTGCTAAACGATTCTTTGAAGCTGATTGAGACAGGTAGGTGTCCAGTTACACATTGCAAATTGAATACTACACCGTGTTCATGTCTACTCCCCTCCTGAGTCAGACTCTCAAGGTCAGAGAGACAGACTCTCAAGACAGACGAGACAACCCAGACCAGTGACATCCACAAATCCAGGGGGATGAGTGCTGCCCGAGAACGGAGCTGCACTCAGGTGCCCACAGGGAGGGAGGCTGGCCGGCAGCAGGCCGGGTCATGCCAGAGACCAGCCAGGGCCAAGGACGAGGCTGAAAGCAGGACCCACTGTGTGATCATGTAAAAACACCCCCTCGAACCCCAGGCCACCTGGAGTCCTGGGGCAGGGGACAGAACAGCCTGTAATCCAGGAGGAAATAGGGGTCCCCCTGCAGGACCCTGGGACTTGGAGTCTGGAGTCATAGCAAAGACAGAGGCCACAAGGTGTTCTCCTGACTGTGTGAGCCCAGGCAGAAGTGGAGAGGTTCCCCTCCAGTGAGACCAAAAGCCCCCAAGATTCTGACATTGGGGTCCCCTAACTAAAGGCCTGTGTGCACCATCCACAAGCCCCAGGACCAAGCTTTCAATTTATTTAATCTTTTTAAAATAAACAGTGAACTAAGGAAAGCCTGTCATTGATACCCACCAACAAAAGATTAGCATGCTACCTTCAAAGATCCTTCAGAGAATAAGAGCAATTTCTTAGAGATTAAAACAGTGAAGGAGAAGTTAGAAGACGAAGTCAGAACACTGCCCAGAAAGTAGAACTGACACCCTCCGTGGGTAGGAACCACTCTCTGGAGGCAGCAGGGAGAGGCTGGCCAGCCTCAGGCCACGCAGAGAGCTGGGTGGGCAGCAGTCTGCTCTCCTCCCAAAGGATCATGAGACCTGCAAAGGTCTGTGAACAACAGGGAAGAAGACTCAGCGAGGGAAGGAAAGCACAGTGACACCTCGTATTAGAGGTGGAACTGTCCAGGTCAAAGTCAGGGAGACCGAGTTGCCCTTCAGGGAAACGTGCTTCTCTTCCGAGCTGACCTGTGGGATAGGCTGAGATGCCTGCCGCAGTCGGGATCGTGTGTTCCTTCCTGCTCCTGTATCTGGGTCCATTACAGCAAGCCCCAGGCAAGAGCGCCTGGGCTTGCGGCCCCCATCACACAACCCTGCTTCAGAGGACGGGCTGCCTGCCCAGAGCCGGCCCAGCACAGCGCCGAGCCCCTCCCTGCAGGTGGCAGGCGGGCACTCCCGTCGATGCCGCTGCCGCTGCTATTCCTGAACCCTGCCTTCCTCGGGATCCGGGATCCGGCTCCAGCTGTCAACCCGCAGCTCAGACTTCCCACCTCAGCTGCTCTTAAGCGCCTGCTGCCTGAGGACCGGGAAATGCCCCCAGCCAGCCCTGCTGCCCACACGCTGCCACAGGCAGGGTGGGGACCCTGCCCCATGCTGACCATGCTCATTTAGGAGTTCCCTTTGTCAGGGCACTTCCGCCCGTCCGTCTGTCCATCCAGCTATCCATTCCTTCATTCTTGCCCCGCCTTCAGCAGGCTACACCCTCCTGGTGGGAGGTCAGAGGCCCCCTCCCTGGAGGTCCCAGAACAGTGCTGGGGGCCAGCAGGGTGAGTGCCAGTAGAAGTGGGTGGGACCTGCAGCCACTCAGAGGCCCAGTGCTCTGGAGCCCAGGATGGCCCTCAGGCGGCTGTCTGTCCACACACCCTGGCTCGCCTGTGGCCAACACCAGAGCCCCGCATGGCCACTTGCAGGTCCTGGAAGCTCTGGCCATGGCTCCAGGGGCTCTCAGGGCTTGGTGCTCAGGGCTTTGACAGGCTGGTCTCCCCTGCTGAGCTGCTGCTCTGAGGGGCCTGGCTACCCAGGGCTCTGCTCCAAAACCGACCCCAGCCCCCAAGGCATCCCCAGAGAGCTGCCTGCCGGGCCCATCCAACCTGCCCCTCACGGTGGGAACAAAGAGCCACGTCACAATTACGCAACTCTCCTCCTCTCGTCCTACAGTGGCTCACGCCCAAGCACCAGCCTCCCGAGCAGAGTGGCCAACCTGCCCCATGCACACAACCCCAGACCCGCCGGCCAAACGCACTCGGTGTATTTGGCTGCTATGCTTTTAACAATTCAACTCTTGATTTTTCTTTCTTAGACATTTCATAGGAGATCACTGGACAAAGGGGATAGGGAAATTTTTAGTTTGTCTCAGTAAAGGAAATATTCTTACAAAGAATGGTCCTTTCTGGCCAGTGCTTTTGTGACAGGGGAAGTGGCTGAGTTGGTGACCTGCTGGGTGTCCTTCCTCTGGGACAGCTGCTGTTCCCCAGCTGGCCACAAGGGGAGGAACTGCCCACGCCAGCTACGGAGAGCAGGGAGGCTCCCAGCACTCGGGCTTCTTTTTCCTGCTGAAACCTCACTGGGACCGTGACACACACAAGGAGCAGGCCCCATGAGTCACAGCGCTTACACATGGAAACAGAATGGGAACAGGAAACAGAACAGAGTCCACTAGAAGAGAGGCCGGAGGAGGGTCCTGGGGGCCACTTTATTTTTAGTGGACTTACACTGATGGAAACTGTTCTATGTGTGGCTTTTTTATCTTGTAAGACTGAGGCCATCATGGCCCCATCCCACCCAGTCGTCTGCTTCAGCTTTGCGAAGGAGGAAGCTGAGGACTTCCTCAAGGTCACACGGCCCTTGGTGAGTCAACCAAAAGTTCCCAGTCCTAGCGTGTCCCCTCAAGCCACTTACTAGGTTAAACCTGCCTCCCCAGCAAGTTTCTTTTCTTTTTTTTTTTTTTTGCGGTGCTGGGGATTGAACCCAGGGCCTTAGTCCTTAAGAAGCAAGCACTCTACCAACTGAGCTATATCCCAAGCCCCCAAAGTTTCTTTTAAAGACAAAAGTGCAGTTCCTAGGCTCCCCAGGACGGCTTTCCTTACTGCTTTCTAGTTTCATCTTGCACAGCTCGAATCATCCATGAGCCTCACACTCTCAGGATGAAACTGCTGCTATTCTCCCAGTAACAAAAGGGGACGCATTAGATAAACCCAGTTCCCATTCAGTGACACCCCTTCACCCACCTCATCCACGTCCACATTTCACTGCGTGCCCGAGGCTGGTTCCTGCTGCTTTCTGGGAAATGGACACCTCCTCTGACGTCCCTCCCATGACTCAGCCCTCTGGGAACAAGCACTTACTGAGACGGGGGTCCTACCGTGTGCACTGCCCCGGTTAGCGCCACAGGTAAATCTGTAATTGTGAAATGAGGAACCACAGACTTTGAGCTGCTGTCTTATAAAACTCTAGGCTCCACAACCTGTAAAAACCAGACGCAATCCTTCCTTCCTTCCCTCCTGGATGCTGCAACGGCTCCGATTTCCCAGGCAAGTATCTCACCACCACCAACGCCTGCACCAGTCAGCTCCACGCCACCATCGCACGGAACCCACAGAGGGCCCTGCATCTTCTTAACTCTGCTCGCAGGGAATCAGTAGGATGTGGTCGAGGGGACACTGAGGAGCAGCTGCTGTCCTCCTGGTCACCCTGACCTTCCAACATACCCCCTCCACTCCAAACCCAAGAAGCACTGCTCCACAGGCGTTACAGAAATCCTCACGAGCGGTGTAGGAAAATAATAAGAAATATAGTGTTAATAACACTATAAATCAACATGCCTCTTATTCAAAGGAAATCATTAAATGTTCACAAGACCTACAGATTCAGGAATTCCATTCCTAAGAATGCAGCTGAAGGAAGAAAACTCTCAGCAGCTGGGACTCAGTGCTCAACACCTGCCTCCGCACCTGCGGCCTTGGGTTCAACTCCCCGCATTGCAAGAAAAAGGAAAAAAATGGGGTTCAATCCCTAGACAGGAAAAGGAGCAGAGGAAAAGTGAGCGTGAGATTCCTCGGAGTAGCTGTGCACGGTGGGCACGCCTGTAATCCCAGCACACTCAGGACCCTGAGGCAGGAGGATCACAAGTGTGAGGCCAGCCTCAGCAACTTAGCAAGACCCTGTCTCAAAATTAAAAATTAGGATGGGGGATGTAGCTCAGTTGGTAGAGTGCTTGCCTCACAAGCACTAAGGCCCTGGGTTCAATCTCCAGCACCAAAAAAAAAAAAAAAAAAAAAAAAAAAAAAAA
>JAJEJO010048743.1:0-29388 GCA_020662805.1 Glaucomys volans | reverse complement strand
TAATGAACATAGATGCAAAAATTCTTAACAAAATTTTAGCGAATCGCATACAAAAGCATATTAAAAAGATAGTGCACCATGATCAAGTGGGTTTCATCCCAGGGATGCAAGGTTGGTTCAACATCCGGAAATCAATCAATGTAATTCACCACATCAACAGACTTAAGGTCAAGAACCACATGATTATTTCAATAGATGCAGAGAAAGCATTTGATAAAATACAGCACCCCTTCATGCTCAAAACACTAGAAAAAATAGGGATAGTGGGGACATTCCTTAACATTGTAAAGGCCATTTATGCCAAGCCCACAGCTAACATCATTCTAAATGGAGAAAAATTGAAAGCATTCCCCCTGAGAACTGGAACAAGGCAGGGATGCCCTCTTTCGCCACTACTATTCAACATTGTTCTTGAAACTCTAGCCAGAGCAATTAGACAGACCAAAGAAATTAGAGGAATACGAATAGGAAAAGAAGAGATCAAACTATCCCTATTTGCTGATGACATGATTCTCTATCTAGAAGATCCTAAGAATTCCACCAGAAAACTACTGGAACTCATTAATGAATTTAGCAAAGTAGCAGGATATAAAATTAATGCTCATAAATCTAATGCATTTTTATTTGTAAGTGATGCATCCTCTGAGAGAGAAATTAGGAAAACTACCCCATTCACACTAACCTCAAAAAAAATAAAATACTTGGGAATCAATCTAACAAAAGATGTGAAAGACCTCTACACTGAGAACTACAGAACACTAAAGAAAGAAGTTAAAGAGCATCTGAGAAGATGGAAAGATCTTCCATGTTCTTGGATAGGCAGAATTAATATTGTCAAAATGGCCATACTTCCAAAAATGCTATACAAATTCAATGCAATTCCAATTAAAATCCCAATGATGGACCTTATAGAAATAGAGCAAGCAATCATGAAATTCATTTGGAGGAATAAGAGACCCAGAATTGCTAAAGCAATCCTTAGCAAGAAGAGCGAAGCAGGGGGTTTCACAATACCAGACCTCCAACTATACTACAGAGCAATAGTGACAAAAACAGCATGGTATTGGTACCAAAATAGGCAGGTAGATCAATGGTACAGAATAGAGGACACAGAGACAAACCCAAATAAGTACAGGTATCTCATACTTGACAAAGGAGGCAAAAACATGCAATGGAGAAAAGACAGCCTCTTCAACAAATGGTGCTGGGAAAACTGGAAATCCATATGCAGCAAAATGAAACTAAACCCATATCTCTCACCCTGTACAAAACTCAACTCAAAGTGGATCAAGGACCTAGAAATCAGACCAGAGACTCTGCACCTAATAGAAGAGAAAATAGGTCCAAATCTTCATCATGTTGGCCTAGGACCAGATTTCCTTAACATGACTCCCAAAGCGCAAGAAATAAAAGCACGAATCAATGATTGGGATAGAGTGAAACTAAAAAGCTTCTTCTCAGCAAAGGAAACAATCAGCAATGTGAAGAGAGAGCCTTCAGAGTGGGAGAAAATCTTTGCCACACACACTTCGGACAGAGCACTAATCTCCAGAATCTACCAAGTACTCAAAAATCTTTACACCACGAACACCAATAACCCAATCAATAAATGGGCCAAGGAAATGAACAGACACTTTACAGAGGAAGATCTACAAGCAATCAACAGATTTATGAAAAAATGTTCAACATCACTCGTTATAAGAGAAATGCAAATCAAAACCACCTTAAGATTTCATCTTACCCCAATTAGAATGTCTTTTATCAAGAACACAGGCAACAACAGGTGTTGGCGAGGATGTGGGGAAAAGGGTACACTCATACATTGCTGGTGGGAGTGCAAGTTGGTGCAGCCACTCTGGAAAGCAGTGTGGAGATTCCTTAGAAAACTTGGAATGGATCCACCATTTGACCCTGCTATCCCACTCCTTGGCTTATACCCAAAGGACTTAAAATCAGATTGCCTCAGTGATGCAGCCACATCAATGTTCATAGCTGCTCAATTCACAATAGTTAGATTATGGAATCAACCTAGATGCCCTTCAGTAGATGAATGGATAAAGAAACTGTGGTATATATACACAATGGAATATTACTCAGCCATAAAGAAGAATAAAATTATGGTATTTGTAGGTAAATGGATGATGTTGGAAACTCTTATGCTAAGTGAGATCAGCCAATCCCAAAAATCCAAAAGCCGAATGGTCTCTCTGATATATGAATGATGATGCATAATGTGGGGGGGAAAGATGGCAAGAATGGAGGAAAGATAGCTAGCATAGAGGGAAGGGAGGGGTGGGGGTGGGTGGGGGGTAAAATTAATAACAATGTGTGACAGATACCATTGCCCTGTGTACATGCATGAATGCACAGATGGTGTGACTCTACTTTGTGTACAACCAGTGAAACAATAGCTGTACTCCATTTGTGTTCAATGAATCAATAAGTAAATAAAAGAAAAACAAACAAAAAAAACCAAAAAAACAAAAAAAAAAAAAAAAAGAGTATATTTGATACTTGCTAACTGATCAAGGAAGCGTTACTCCCTGAGAAAGGTGGAGGGAACAGAGACTTCCACAGAGGGAGGAACATGAGGAACCCTCAGTAGAACTTGGACAGTTGATGTGGACCCTCTGCTAGTCATGAGGGTAATACCTTCAGGGCTAATCTTCTGTGCTTGTTAATGAAAAGTTGCTGCCTCTTCAAAAGACTGTTCACATGTCTTCAAACTTGCTTTTTTCTGTTTCAGACAAAGTACAATATAGAAACTTACAAGAAACCAGCTAATATCACTGAATCATTCTGACCCACACTTCTTAGTGACCTGGACTAAACTTTGTGTATATAACACTAAATTCTCCTCCCAAAGGCACACCCATCTGACAGTTTTTGAACATATGTTGCTTGAAGAAGCATGACCTCAAACTGAGCATGCTCAGGAATGTGCCGATCTCTACATGTGAAGATGAATGTTTCCTCTATGAATATGTATAAGTTTCCCCAATAACGCCTCTTGCTTTCCTCATCCCCAAAGACATTGTTTTGAGAATTATCTCCAGTGCAGTTTATTACTTGTTGCAAGTAAGAAACCTTGTTCTACTCTTGTGTCTCCTGATTATGCTTCTTGGTTTTGCACTGACCTAGGGGCGAATCCACTGTGTTCGGTTCCAACATCACAACCCCTACAGAGTGAAACTGCTTCCTTTCATTCTTCTGCCTTTTTCCAGTTCCTCTTGACTCCAGCTGAGAGTGGGTGGGCCTGTGTCTACAAAATGCTCAGATCCCTTGGCTCTGATGATACATGTAAGATGACTTAGAAATCTCCCCCATGCCCATCTCCAAACTAGGACACAAAGCAGGATCCTGTTTTGCCTGTAAATAATTGGTTATTTGCTTTGGGTAAGGCACCCTCATTATGCCCATTTCAAGCACGGTTCCACTTTCAAACTTTTATTAATTGCTGAATACAGATAGACACTGCACTCAACCTGCTTTGCTGAACATTCCCAAATCTAAGACAAGGAAACCATTTGTTGGCTTCTAAAAGGGTGTTGCTAAGGGCAATGTTAATGTTCTAGCAGAGTGTATTTTCCTATCTGAGCATGCAGAAAAGAGTATTTCAGCAGTCCAGGCACAACATAACATTAGGCCCACAGAAGACAATGAGCCTGGGACGGCCCATTGGTTCAGTATACAGTGGGAATGAATAGATGTGCATCAGTTGTCTCTTGTGCTGCCGCTCAGAGTGCCCCAGGTATCAGGATGTAAAATGTCAGAAAAGCGGGAGGTAAATACTAAGATACTACACATATTACAGGATGAAATGGCATTTCATTTTTTGCCCTTGAGCCAACTGTATAGTTACAGTGATCTCACATAAACTGCTCTATTTGTGCAAATTTGAAATCAAGGCCATTCAGGAACAGTGAGGGCCAGTCAGCACCTGGATGGCCTGAAATGGAAATGTACACACTTTGAAGGCTCCAAATGGTGTGACCTGTACAACCGAGGAAAGCAGTTTCCTCTGAAATGAAGGTTTATATAGATTGGCAAAAGAGCACACAGAAGCTGCAAAATCTCAGGAACAATGGGAGTCGTGATCAGAGAATGAACCAGTGTTAAATTAGTTCAGTGCTGGGAGATCAGCAGGAGCATCTGCATGCAAATGTGCCTCAGGTAATTTAGCACTAATTACCAAAAAGCTGTTTTTCTGACCTCACGGGCATTCTTCTCTGTTTATGTACTTCTAGCTTTCCTGTATTTCTTTTTGTCAGTGTAGCTTTTATTAGGTCAACTGGGAGAGTGCAGCACGTGGCTGTGAGTATAGTATAAAACTTGGGCTTATCTTGGGATTTCCATATAGACAGCTTTGGCTACTCCAGCAATTCCCACACACAGTGCAGGGAGTCTCTTCAACAAACTGTGTGCATGCTTATATATATTCATGTGTTCATTCCCCATAACAATAGCTCTATCATAGAATCCGCCAGTATGATCATTTCAACTTTGCTCTGCTAGGAAAGCTAATAGACAAAATCCAAAGAAAAGAAAATAAAAGTTACAATTTATTTAGCAAGATCTGCACTACAGAGTCAAGCTGCCTATGACCTTCAAGCAAGAATGTCTGCTGAGAAACATCCATGAAAGGTAGATCAGGGATGGAGAAAATTTACTAATTTGTCTTTAACCCCTTTGTAGATAGTTGCTTTTAGAAAGACTGTAATGGGTTTAGATATGTCACACTGTTGCAATAGTTCCCATTTGATTGTGCAAAAGGCCTTGAGTTAAATCTTAAAACACAGGTTCAGTAATGGCCTGACTTCTTTTTCAAACCTGTCCTCCTTCCTTAGAAAACTCCATTTACTTTCATTTGGGGTGAACTCCTGCTTCTTCAGTCTCCCTTGATCATCTCACACTGAATATCTTCCTATTTTGGAAATTAGGAACACAAACTGAAATTTAGAGTGACTTTTCATCATCCATTTCTGTAAAACCACTAGACTATAAAATCCACAGGGACAAAGATCCAGACTTTGTCATGTTTTATTTTCAGCATCTAGCAAGTGTTGGGCCCATCATGAGTACACATTCCATAGTGTGAATAATTCAAAGGGTCACATGGGAAGAGTTCATGAAGGATATGGATCTTAGTTTACTTATTAATCTTGTGATAAGTGATTTGAGGAGAGTGAGAAGATGGAGGTCTACTCCAACACAATAATCTAGTTTCAAGACATTGAATATTAAAAGCAAATGAGTGTTTTATTAATTTATTCACAAATACATAGTGCCTATTATGTGCTAGGGATGCTGTAGTGAAGTAATATGTAAAGATCCCCACCACAAAGAGTCATAGTGGGGGAGTCAGAATACAGTGTGTGCACACACACACACAGTGTCTAATCTATAATCATGAATTGAGGAGCGTGTGTGTGTGTGTGTGTGTGTGTTTGTTGCCTATTCTCTAACTCCCCTGCTGTATTTGTGGTAGGGATCTTTAAATATTTCTTCACTGAAGAAAGATGTACCTAAACACTTCTACGCATTTTACATGGTTCTAAGGAAAACAAGCAAGGCCTAGAATGGAGTGTCAGGAAGTGCTGGGGAGGCTGTGGGGCATGGGCATTTTAGTTGCAGTGACCAACCAAGCCTTTCTCCAGGTACCTTTAAGCACCCTGGACAGCCTGGAAGTGAGCAAGGATGCTCTGGTGCAGAGAGTGGAAGGGAGGAGCTGCCCATATGTTCATGAAATAGCTACAGTCACGTGAATGGGGAGGAAAAAGGGAGGTAAGAGTAGAGACAGTCATGTGGAACTTTGCAGGTTGCATTTAGGGATGTTAGTTATTGAGTAAGAAATGGAGAGAAGGAGTCAAGAAGTGACGTGACATGACCTGACTTGTGTTTTCACAGGATCACAGTAACTGCTCTGTATTACTCAGAGTTGTTGAGAGGAACATAACCCATAAATGTGCATATAATTTTAAGAGGGAACCTATTAGATTGGCTTACACAATCAGAAGCTGGATAGTCCCACAGTGACCATGTGCAGGCTGGAGAGGAGCTGCTCAGTCCAAGAATATGGGCCTCAGAACAAGAGGGACCAAGAATTCAACCCTGCGAGCCCGCGAGCTCCCTGGAGAGATTCTGTGAGTTCACATTCATAGGTCCAGCAAGCTGAAGTCTGAACTCTGCAAGTAATGGCAGCAGCAAAAGTTGCACCCATTCAGGAAAACATGAGTTTTGTGAGTCTTCCCCCTCATCCACTTTTTGCTCCATCCAGGCCCCCAGCCTACTGGATGGTGCTCCCACTTCCAGGGCTGGTTTCTCACACCTCAGATCACTGACTCACATGGCAGTTGTCTCTGGAAACACTCTCACAGACACCCAGAAGTGTACTTTACCAATTTTCTACACATCTCTCAATCCTGTCAGGTTGACAATCAAGATCAACCATCACAAATACTAACTATATACAAATAAGAAAAGAAAACTTGAAATATTGCAAGTATGGGGGTACCTTATCCTATGCAATGGAAATGACAGAAAGTAATGAGAAAAGTAGAACAGAAATGGAGCAAAAAGTCAGCAATGATGTCAATGTTTTATTCCAAACAACAGGAGAGATAGATTTGCTATTGACTGAGATAGAGAACATTTTAAAGATGAGGTGCACAGCACAGGGGAAATATCAGAAACTCAACTTTGTACCTGTAATATTTGAGAAGCCTGTGACATTTAAGTGGAATGGAGTGCAGGCAGCTGGATATGTGTGTGTGTGCATCTTGGGAGAAGGAGCCAGAAAAATAAATTTAGGAATCATCAGCATATAGATCCATAGGCCTAGATAAAACCCATGAGACTGAGGAATGAATGCTGATGGGGAAGAGCAGGGATCCAGAGCAATGCCCAGGTTTAAAGATTGGGGTGATGAGGGAAAGTGACACTGAAGGCAGAAAGAGAAGTCAGAGGTAAACCAGGTGACAATGGGTGCATGGAAGCTATTGAGGGAATGCTCCAAGGATGAGAATGACCAGGTGTGCCTAAGACTTAGGGTAAATGGAGCAAGAGGAAGACTGAAAGGTTTCCACTGTACTTTTTTTTTTTTTTTTTTTGCTTACCGTTTTATTCCTCCTATATGCCCTTTAGCCATATTTACCAAGTATGTGTACATTTTCCCCATTTGTATTATCATTGTCCCTATAGATCTATAGGTAGATACACATATCTTTCTATTATATACAGTATAGATTTGCCTTGTGTCCTTAATTCCTCATTGTAAGTATCACGGCAGTTCAATGTGCATGTATTTCTAACAGTGATGTTATTCTCTTGCAATAGCAATGCAAAGTTGGCAAAATTGACAAATTGAAAGTTGTAAGATTCTGGATATATTTTGAAAATACAGCAAACTATTTTGTGATATTCATGTGAAAACTAAATAAAAACAAAGACAAAAAATTCCACAAAAATAGAAGTGAATGACTCCGATGTTTTGAGTATGATAATAAATAGAATTTTGAACAATTATATGAAATGCATTATGGTCTAATCCATTGTTCCTATTAAATTTTTGTCAGTTCCCTCCCAAAATGCCTTATTTAGTTAGGATTTTCTTAGTCCAGGATCAAATGAACATTCATCATGTCTCTTTTAATTTTGAATAGTGTCTCAGACTTCCCATATCTTCCCTGACTTCGATATTTTATGAGTTCAGAATAGTTAGGTTTTTTATTTGTTTCTTTTTTTTTCTGTACTGGTGATTCAATCCAGTGCATTACCACTGAGCCACATCCCCAGTCCTTTAATTTTTTATTTTAACCCAGGGTCTCACTAATTTGCTGAGGACCTCACTAAATTGCTAAGGCTGGCTTCAAATTTGTAATCCTCCTGGCTCACCCTCCTGAGTCGCTGGGATTACGGGCATGCACCACTGTGCTTGACCAGACTAATTGGTTTTTAGAATTCCCCTCCATTTGAATTTGTCTTGTTTCCTCATGAGTAGATTCTGCATTTGGAGCAGAATAAGCATCAGAGTGATATATACTTAAAATACTCAAAGCATCATATTAGGAGGCACTGATATCAATCTTCACCAATATTCTTGATGTAAAGTTTGATAACTTTATTAAGATGGTGTTTGCCAGGTTTCTCTACAATTCAGTTACCAATTTTCCTTGTCAGTAATTTGTAGGAAAATAATTTGAAACATATAAATATCCAGGTCCTCATTAATATTTTACCTATAAGTTTTAAGAAGCATTAATAATAGTAACCCCAATATTATTTTATATTGATCAAGTGATTCTCTACTGTAAAAAAATTGCCATTTTTATTATTTATTATATGGATTTTCATTTTGTTCATATCATTATGTATTAATTTTTAAATTATTCAATGTGTGAAAATCCACTACCATGTGTACTTTTTTACTCAAATTTTCTCAGAATTGGCCAGTGCAAGGCCATTTATGTTAACTCTGTGACCCTTATGACATACTCCCAATATTCTTTAAGCACTTCATCACTTCCTGGTGTAATAAGATATCCCAGGAACATTGTGGATTTCCCTGTTTCAGCCATGGCATAATATGGAAAATGATACCTAGAAACCAAGAACTGGATATTTATTGGCCATTTGCAAATTTTCCCTTGTGAAGCATCTGTTCTGGTCTCTTTTCTATTTTCTAATCAGTTTTTCTTTTTTAAAAAAAGTCTGGCAAACATATACTTGAAAAGTCGTTTGAAAGGTGTATCTGTCTCTTTCATCTCTAAACCTTTACTCATTACTTTTTGCAAGTACAAGTTCAAATGAGCAATTTAAAACATATGATTATGTCTATTTTGTCAGTTTTTCCCTTTTGTATGTATTGCTTACTATGTCCCATCCAATTAGTTTTTGCCTACTCCAAGTTAAAAAATATTTCCAGCGATGTCATTGTAATTATACATAATAGTGTGATTCATTGAAACATATTTGTCCATCCACAAAACACAGCATATTCAACATTCTTTGTGTTACTCACCATTCTGTTTGAAGTTCAATCCAGGGCAAATCATTTAGCCAAAATGTCAGGATCTTGTATAAACAAAATCAAAATGTCTTGCAGGAATGAGTTCACAAGCTTTCAGGGTAAAAGATCAATATATAAAAGTCAGCTTTATATGCTAACAATTAACATCCTAAAATAAAATGAAGATAAAAATTTTACTTACTATAGCATAAAAGAATAGAATGCTTACAGTATATTAACCAAAGAAGTGGGAAATCTTTAAATGCTACAAAAAATCAGTGAAAAAAATCAAAGAATGAGCTTTAAATAAATGAAAGATATACTGCGTTCATGGAGTGGAGTTACTAATATTGTTAAGATGGCAATAGTTGCCAGGCTGATCTGCCGTTCAAATATATCTTTCATCTATATTCCAACTATTTTTTTGTATTATCCTAAAATTCATATGGAAGCCATGAGACTCAGAATAGGCAAAACAATCTTTAAAAATGGAAAACAATTAGAAGACCAGTAGTTCTCAATTTCAAAATTTATGAAAAAGCTACAGTGATCAATATAGGCTGGTGCTGATGTAATGATAGACATAGAAATCAGTGGAATAGAATTGAGAGCCAGAAATACACCCATATGTGCATGATCAGTTGATTTTTAATTTCATTTTATCTCTGTTTATTCCACAGTTTTTATTGGTGCATTGTAGCTCTCACATAGTCATACCTGTGAAGTGGGGCTGGGGTGGGGGGACAAAAGGCAGCCAATGTAGATAATAAATAACTGGGTCCACTCCAGAAGATGGGGGCTGGTTAGAAAGGGAAGAAATCAAATGTTGACATCTCCCAATCCATTCACCCACCTCCTCCAAACTGTTGCTAAGGTAACCTTCCCCAGGAATTGTTCCTCCCTGCAGAGAGCTATAATTTTTGTTAATTAATGTCTCCTGGATTTCCCCTTCCTGTCTGTACCCCTAGGCTGCTGCATCCCTGCCCTTGGATCACTCCACCTTCACCTTTTGGTCACTGGTCACCTAAGCTGGATGGAGAGAGGAGAGAGGCAAGATAAGGGGAGAAGGAAATCTAAAATGTATAAAAAAGGCAGGACACGCCCTCTTCATTGGATATCCAGCTTGGTCGAGACCCCTTCTCTGCAGAGAAGTCTATCTCCGTTCTACCCTTTAAATAAAACTTGCTTTCTACCTTTGCCTTGGTGTTTCCTGGGTGTTCAATCTTCACATCTGGGGCAACAGAACTTGACCCTGATTGATTTTCATCACTGAAGTTATCACCTGCACACAATATAATAATACAATTTGACCAAGTGCGCCAAAGTAATTCAAAGTCAGAGAAAATAATTCTTCCAACGAATGGTCCTGTATAATTGAATATCCATATACAAAAGAATGACGTTGGATTTCTTATTTATACCACACACAAAAATTAACTCAAAAATGAATAAAAGCTTAAGTGCATGAGCTGTAATTGTCTCATAGAAGAAAACATGGTTAAATATCTCTAAACTCTCGGATTAGGCAATGGTTTCTTAGACATGACACCAAAAGCATAAACATTCAAGAAAAATAGATAAATTGAAATTTAATACTATTATATATTTTGTGGTTCAAAAGACACAAAAAGTAAAAAGAAAACTCACAGAATGGGAGAAAATATTTTCAAATATTTCTCTTATAATGCCACAGGGGATCACATGACATGACTTTTTCAGGTCAAACTTCTTTACCTCATCTCCTAACATATGTCAAATTAAACAAATTTAGGAAGATCCTTCTTCTGTAACTTGTACAAACAAGGCACATTATATTCTGGGTAAAGAGCCTTTATTATGGCTCAGCTTGGCAAGGTCGTACATCATAAAAAAACAAAAAGAACAGAAAGATCTCAGCTTATGCTCAAATGCCGCCTTCGATCCTTTGCTCCACTGTGAAGCCTTTTAGTCATTAGTGTTTGTGAGGACCTGACTTATTCATCTTGTTACTTTGTCTCTTAGGGTTTTGCATATAGTGTGAAGGATGGGTTAACAATTTTTTTTGCGTAAGGATATAAAAATGTTTCAGTGGATTTTTTAAAATCAACTGTCAATAACTCATTGAATTGCCATAGTACTTTTATAAAAATTCAATTAAACACAGGTTTGTGTTTATTCCTCCACTTTCTATGGGTTTTCATAGTTCTTATTACAGTCGTTTTTTTAAATAGAAAAAAATATGAAACCACTGAGACCATATTACTCTCATTTTAACATTTTAACATTAGGTTGTAACATCTTCATCTTTGTGCTCTCATAAAACTGATTATTCTGTCTTTTACATTGAATATAACTTTCAGAATTTTTATTTCTACAAAAGCATTTTGGGGTTTTGATTGGGATTATTGTTGATCTATGTAAGCTTGTGGCCCACAAATGATGGAAGCAGCGGACGGGAAGCAAACCTCCCACCAGGAAGCTTTCCTTTATTCTGCAGTGAAGTCGATTCATCAGGCACAGGAGAGTATTTTCTGGGCATGGAGATGGCCCCCGGAATACAGAAGGAATCTGGATGTTATAGTTTCATTGGAGACTGCGGATGTGCAGTTTGGACAGTCAGGGCTTAGTCATGCAGGTTAAAATTTTAACTCTGGATGGTAGTTATAAAAAGTCCAAAACTCATTGTCACTGGGAAAAACTCACAACTCGGTGTTCACTGCTTGTCTTCCTTCCTCTGGAGCCCATTGTTACCTAGAGCTTCACTATTTGCTTTTCTCCTTCCAGGACTCATCTGCAATGGGGAAGAGCAAAAGTACAGGGCCCAGCGTTTCAGTGTTTGCCTCCTTCCTTCACGATCACCAGGATTGGGAAGAAGTAAATGTTGGCTTTTGGAGATGTTGTTGGAGATGTTTGGAGATCTGGAGATGTTGGGGATGAACCCAGGAAGGGATGAAAGTTTGCACTTTCTACTCAGGGAAAGGATGTTTTGGAAGAGGTTTAATGTTTGGCTAATTTCCCCTCCCTCCTCCTGAGCCACACTGTCCCTCCGTTTTTCTTGGGGAGCTGTCATAGGAATATAATTTTCCATAGCCCTTAAATCTATACATCAGTTTGAGGACACTTAAAATCAATAATATTTAGTCTTTCAGTTCATTAATATGCTACAAATTTTCATTTATCTAGTTCTTTTTCATTTTCTCTCAATAATGTTGGTAGCTTTCAGATTCTGGTAGCTTGCAGATATTTTGTTAAATTTATACAAAGCTATTAGTTCCCCTTCTGGTTGTTATTGATAATATATATGCATACAATAAGCATATATTATATTTATTGATATATATATAAAAGCATATATATGCTTCCATAGACATACTTGCAATGTGTACACATACGTTTTATATACATTTGATTTTTTTATGTTGATCTTGAATTGCGGAACCCTGTTAAACTCACTTATTTAGTGGCCTTTCTTGTTTTTACCTATTTCACTTTCTATGTAAGATGACTATACTATCTACGATGTTAAGCATCTATGTACTTTTCTGCCATCCTTATGTCTTCTTCAGTGAGATGTCTGTTTATGCTTTTTGCTTATTTTATAATTAGATGGATGGCCCATTTTTATTGTCGAATTTTGTGTTCTTTTTCCTAGATTTAAGTCTGTTATTGGATAAGCAGTTTGCAAGGGATTTCTCAAACTTTGTGGCTTGCCTTTTCATCATTTTCACAGGGTTTTTCAAAGAGCAAAACTAGCACATTTTTATTAGATCCAAATTCACCTATTTTTCCTTTTATAGATCATGCCTTTGGTATCAATCCTAAAAGACTTTGGCTTAACTGTATATCCCAGTGATTTTATTTTTTTCCCCAAGTACTTCATAGTCTTACCTTCTACATTTAAATCCAGGATCTGTTTCGAGTTACTTTTGGTACAAAGTGTCTTGTTCATGGATGTCCAAATGCTTCAGTACCCTTTAAAAAGGCCTACACAACTCCCAATTAATTTCTTTAGCATCTTTGACAAACAGCTTGACGTGTTTGTATGGTTTTACTTCTGCATCTTTTATTACAGTCCATTGATCTATGTATCTGTCCTTTTGCCAACACCATACGGTTTAGATTACTGTGGCAGTGCACTGCACTTTAACATCAGAGAGAATGATTCATCCTAATTATTCTTATCAAGATGAGTTTGTACTCTAGATCTTCTGCCTCTCTTTTTTTTATTGGGGGGGAGTACCTGGGAATGATCTCCGGGGCACTCAGCCACTGAGCCACATCCCCAGCTCTACCTTCTTGTATTTTATTTAGAGACAGGGTGTCACTGAGTTGCTAGGGCCTCCCCAAGTTGCTGAGACTGGATTTGAACTCTCTATCCTCCAGAGGCCTCAGACTCTGGAGCTGCTGGGATTACAGGTATGCACCACAGTGCCTGGCCTTCTGCCTTTCTATATACTTTTTAGAATAGTTTGCTTGTCTATGTCTTGCTGGAATTTGAATAAGAATGATGCTAAGTTTATAGATCAATTTGAATACTACTGGAGGCTTTATGGTATTGAATCTTCCCATTCATGAATACAGCATAGGTCTCCATTAATTTAAGACTTCTTTGATGTCTTTGATTTTTTAAATTTTCAGGATATATGTTTTGTTAAAAGAATACCTAAATATCTAGTCTATTTTATACAAATTATAAATGATATTTTGTTTTCATTTTGGTTTCTGCATGTTGTTACTATATTGGAATATTTTGTATGTTGATCTTGTATAATAATACAAACTTCTTGAACTCACATGTTGCTTCTGTGGAATTTTTGTAGGTCTCTTATGATGTTGCTGAGATATAATCATGTCATCTTCAAATGGGGGCAGTTTCCTTCTTTATCTTCTTCTTTTTTTCTCTCTCTAATTGCTCTAGTCAGGTATCCAATGCTATGTCAAATAAAAGTAATGAGAACAAGCATTCTTACTTTATCCTGATCTTAGGAGGATTCATTTTTTCACTGATAAATATGATGTTAGTTGTAGGTTCTATAAAAATGGGTCTCTGAATTTTTTTATTTTTTTTTTTTAGAATTCCATCTTGATTCATGTTTTGAAGTGTATTGATATACTTAGTTTTCTTCTTGTTGTTCTGTTCCAATGCATATACATAACTTATAGGCTATTGGTATTGATATTTTAATACCTTGGGTGAAAGTGTAGAAATTTCACTTGCATATAAGTCCCTTTACCATCCCCAAGTTTTAACTAGTCTTAAGTATTTAGTTTGTCATAAGGATTTCTTCAACGTATATTGAGCACTACAATAGTTATTAGTCCAATACCAAATTATTTAAGAAACTCATAACTGTATTAACTTTATGCCTATTTTCACCCATTCTAAGGTCCTATTTTTCTTTCTGATGTTCTGAGTAGTTCAGCTTCCAGCGAGGCCTTGCTGACACTGAATGAGGCTGGAGTGGACTACAGATCAGACTCACCTGTTCCATCAGGTTAATTCTGCTGCCTGGTGAGGATGGCGGTTCTGCCTACAGTTGGATCCTATTTACACCACCCTGTTCAGGTGACCTAAATTGCCTGACCATGGGCAGGTGTTAGATGGCTGCTGCTCACCTAAGTGGGTAGGTGGGTGGAAGACAAGCCCTACTTGCAACCTGACTGAAACCACTGGGCATGAGAGGCTTCTGTGGAGGTTTGACCCAAGTTGACAAAATATTGTCAAAGAGGTTTTCTGATCTGTTAGTCTGCTCTTTTTCCTAGTCCTTTAGCTAAAGGGAATAGACTTTTCTGGGACCTGGTTTGTCTCTGCCTGTCTGCATTTCTGGTTAAAGATTCTGCAGTGACTTTTCTAGGATATATGAGAGGCAAAAGGGAAACCCAGAGAAGGCACCACTCTGAATTTGCTCATGTCCTGAGTCCCCTAGGAAGTCTGTCTTCTTGTTTGCTGTGTAATGTGCAGCAGTTTATAGTAGAAAGAAAAAGGCCCCACAAGGAATACAGCTATTCTATATTTGCAAGGAGAAGCCTAAACCACAATGAATTTCTAAACCTTCTTTTTGTGAACAGCAAGACTTCAGGCCTTGCAGAAATCAGGTTACACACCTCATTCAAGTTTCTAATTTGATTGACTTAGAGTCAGTGTGATAATAAGCTCTTTCATTAATAATCTCACTGTGAGTGAATGGATGCCGGGTCAGATCAGAGACATGTAGAGCCTAGATTAAGGACACAATTCATCAACCACGCTACAGACCCCAGGTCCAGTGTAAGTAGAACTAATGTGATGTTGGTGGATAGAAGTCAGAGCTCTGATTCCTGCTGTGGGGAGAGGGTGTCGAGAACTGAAGCTCAGGGAGGATTTCTGGGAAAGAAGTCATGTTCCATTTCTTGACCTGAGTGCTGGATACACAAACATTTTTATTTACATTATGTAAATTACACTCCAATTGAAAAACTTCAAGAACAGTCCATTAGAGGAAATCTGTAGGCAAGAAATGAATTTCCATTCTTAAGAGATTCTGTTAAGAAAATGACATCATCTTTCCTGAAAGCAGCAATATCTCGTTTTCTTGAAATTTGAAATTACACTGGACTATTTAACCCAGGATTTCATGAATAAAATGAATCATACTTTGAATCCCCTTATCCACCTCCCAAATCTTCCTTTGAATACATTTTTTAAAAAATCAAATCGTAGGTGCAGATCCTAATTTGCAACCTGGAATGCCTTTTATAAAATGTGTTGTTTGTTTTCTGAATAAATAAAAAGGAGATTATTATCTATCTTTATTATTTAGATCTCCACTTAAAATAAAAATCTTGTCAAGCAACAAGAGCAGGGAGGTTTCTTCTCCATGAATTCCCATCCTACCATGTTTATAACCTAGCACCCACCATTGCTTTCCTGAAAATGGGCAAAGTGCAACTGCAATAGGATGCTGAAAACTCAAAGTGATTAATATATGAGTACAATACGACCTTGGCAGAGGGAGGTACAGAAAAGGCAAACATGAGAAGGTGCCATCCCGATCCCAGGATTAGACAAATAATTCAGCAGCCAATGTTTTTATCATATAGCCATGTTTCCCAAAATAAATTTTTCTAGCTCCTGTGCTGCTGTTACCCATGCAATTGCTTTTAAAATAGAACACATTCTTATGCTAAGCAAGTGTGCTTGCCACAGTGGTGAATATCATTTCTTATTCTGAGACTAGAATATTAAAATAAATATTTACAGCTCCTGTGATAATAAAAGAAACACAACATGAACTCCAATGGACAGGTAAGGCAAAAATGAGAGAGAGAGAGAGAGAGAGAGAGAGAGAGAGAGAGAGAGAGAGAAAGGGGAGAGGGGGATATTTAAATGCTGAATTTAGAAAAAAAAAAGAACAAAAGTAACTGTTTAGCTTTTTAGAACACACTGGCTTGGAATAAATTATTTGCTGATCAGAAATTTCATCATTGTTGCTTTAAATGTATTGTGCCAAGTTAGATCAGCAAACCTATCTTTTGTGTGTGTGAGAGGTTAGATATAACCCTATATTATATAACAGCATAGAAATTTATTACTTAATTTTCTACTAATGCAAATAATATCCTTCCTACTCAGCAGACAAATAAAATCACAAACAAAATAGTGGTTTAATTATTTCCCTAATAGCTGCTTAGAATCAATATACGAACTGACCATCCACTGCCATGATTTAATCTCCATCACATTCACTTTCTTTTATGTGGTTTCAAGCAATCCAAATAGAGAAGAAAAGGAAGGGAATAAATTTTATTCATATGATAATGACAACTTTAAAAAACTTCAGATTTAATATGTTTCAAAGCATGCAGAGCAAGAAAAAAACAAATGAATAAAGAACCTAAACCCTGGTGGGTCCCACCTCCCTGACATTCATGCCCAATGCTAAGAGGAACAGAATCATTCATCGCAATCATCCTATCACACCTGGACTCCAAATTCAGCCTCAGACACATGGAAGAGTGAGAAGCAGCTTAAGTCCAGACTCAGTTATCTTCTGAGCTGCTTCCCGACTGGCCCTGTGACCCCACAGAGCTGGCTTCCGTTCCTGCCTTTGTGTTTCTTTCGAGAAAGAGAGACAATTGAATATTGTGCCTGCAGGTTAAGAAAATGAAGCCTGACCTCTGCATAATGCAGGTGGTTTTAGAAGGAGGTACCCCTTTTGTGTAGCTGAGAATCACTAAGCTTGCTTTGTAGCAGAAGCACATCCTGTTTAGTTATTTATAATGCGTAATTTCCTCAAAACAAACAGTATTGTGCTGTTTACTTTCATGAAGCAATTAAAATTGTGTTCCAATAAGGAAAAAAATTATTCTGGGAAGACAACACTAAGATTCTTTTGAGATTTATTTGTTGAGTACTGAAAATATGCCTAGCAATATCTGCTGCAACTGGGGCAACACGAGTGGTTCCCCCTTAGAGGGGGCGAGCCAACGGAGTCAAACACACACTCCGGGAGATGGCATTTGATGATGGCGTCTCAAATTTAATGTGAACGTGCAGCCCTTTTTATACACCAGGTGGATCAGTGAACAAAGCTTGAAACCTGATAGCCGGTGGGTTGCTCAGCCTGAGGTTACACAAGGGGAGGGGACATGAGGAAGGGTGAAGCTCTTCTGAGACAGGTGGGCCCCTGGCAAGTCCAGTCACCTGGAAAGTCTGCCCCCCAGGCATGCATGATTCCCAGGTTTTCCTCAGGAATGCCCTGTTCCACAGCCTAGGAGAACATGTGGCTCAGTGGTTTCTTCCTACATCCCCACAGTGATGTGTTAGTCATTTTTATATTTTTCAAAAAATCAATCCTTACAACTAGTTGTTAATTCTTTTTAGCAACAGCAATATATTTATTCCTTTGTATGTGGGCTTTTCTCCTCCCACAAAGAAAGATGTTGGGCTTAGCCTAACTACGTGACTTGCCAAATGGCAGTTTTACCAAGACGCTACTCCCAGATTTAAAACTAGGTCCTTTCTTACTTTTTTATTTTGCTGTAAACTCTTATCAAGGAAAGGGAGGCTCCCTCACAGCAGATCTGCCACCAGGTCTGACACCCAGAAGCTGTGCATGGAAGTGTTTCTATGTTTGTAGTTTTTCTCTCCCTACAGACCCTACTGTGTCCCTGACTTCTCTCCAATCCATCACTTGGATTAGAAATAGAATCTTTGGGTAAGTGCCTCGTGACTTCATAGTTGCCAAAACAGGAACTTACCTTATTTGGGTATCTACAGTCTCTAGAAGAGCTGTGCTGTGTTACTGACCTGCTAGGAAATAGATGTATGGTGCTATGACTTGAATGTGGCACCTGAAATTCAAATGTTAAAAATCTAATCCCTAAATTCATAAAGTTATGATGGGACAAGAAGGCCCTGGGCAGATGCCAAGCAGGTGCTGGCACTGTTGCCCTAGGTTTCCCAGCTTCCAGATTGAACAAAATGAATTTCTATTCTTCATACATTATCTGGTCTCTGGTATTTTATTATAGCAAAAGAAAATGGATTAATACATACAGCTTTTGTATGTCTTCATTTATTCAACCAACACCGTTTTTTTGTTTTTGTTTTTGTTTTTGTTTTTTAGGAATGATATGTATCAGCCGCTGCTTTTGATACTAGGAATAAAGCATCATTCCACCGATTAACAGTCTGGGGAGATGGATATATCAACAAATAATCATCATTGTGCTAGCTAAGTCCTTGGAAAGAAGCACTTATAGAAATGTGCAGATGTTCCAAAGGAGAAGGAGGTAGGTTTAGGGAGTCAGTCCAGAAAGGCTCTGAAGGAATGCCTTGAGGTTCTGACACCACTGGTTATCAGTGATGAGTTCTGCTTCCTTCAGTCTTGCACTTTGAACATTAAAGAAGCACACTGATGAAAGCATATAAAGCAATTTTTATTTAAAAATAGTAACACAGACTTCTCCTGGGAGGGAGAAGGGGGTCATGCTGGTGTTCTGGTATCCCAGGAAGTGAGAGCATCCTGCCCTTTTTATAGCCTTTTGGTCTCCTGTCCTCTTCTCCCTTATCTCTCTCCTTCCTACCTATGTGACTAGGCCCAGGAGATGCTGGTGGGATAGCCAAAAGATGAGAAGCAGATGAGCAGGGGGAAGGGCCAAATGGAGTGATCCAGGCAGGAAGCAGCCCAAGGGGCATTAATTAACAACTCCCTGTCTGCAAGCTCTTGGGAGGGGTAGTATGGCAGGTAATTAATTAATTGGTTAGTTAATTAATGGTGCTGGGGATTGAACCCAGGGCCTTGTGCAGTCTACCAACTGAGCTATATCCCCAGCCCAAGTCAGGTAATCTTGGTAATCAAAGGGCTCTGGAGACAATGACATTCCAATCTCCCAGGGGCAGTCTCCAACTTCCTGGATCCAAATCAGCCTCCATTTTCTCCATCTGACCCAATCATCTATCTACACTAACTACCTGTCTTTAATTCTGACTTTAGTTCCAGCAAAAGAAATACCTATATCACTTCGAAGCTCTCAATGTTCTAAATTTTAGACTCTGCAAAATTAACTGAAGTACTTTGTTGGCTTATTATTTGGTATTAGTGAATGAGCTGTCTTACTGCTCTCCAGAAGCATTTGACCAATGGGTGACCAGCAAGTGCCACATTACACATGCTTCCATTCTGCACCTCCATTCTTACATGGATTGTGGATCCTATTCCTCAATAAGGAAGGACTGAAGACCAGCTGACTTCATCAAAGATTCCTCTGAGTTGAGAAATCAGTCTATGCAGGAAACCAGCTCATGCTACCTCTTAAGTCAGTCAACATTAGCTATTGTCAAATCCATCAAAATATTTTTGTAATGACATTGAACTTCTAATAGAATTGCTAAATTTTATTTTTCATTATAAGATAGAATGGTTACAGGTGTTATTCATAGAATGGTTTCTTTTTTAATTTTTTAATTTTTTATTTTTACAGACTTCATTTTGATTCATTGTACACAGATGGGGTACAGATTTTCATTTCTATGGTTGTGCATGATATACATTCATATCATTTTTTGTTAATCACACATGTACATAGGGTAATGATGTCTGTCTAATAACAGTTTCTAATCCACTCTGAGTTCCTTTCTCATCTGGCCCACTTCCCAAATATTTCCATTTTCATATTCTGTGAAATTATTATATTTTTACTCCTACTTCCCAACAATTTCCACTTTTGTCTGCTCTCTCTGTCTAGGTTTCTTTTTAATGCCTAAACACTGATGATCTCCAAAGATATAGTAAAGAGAGTAAAGAAATAGTGGGGAAGAAAAACTAAGCATTTTAATTTGGTTTCTCAATCACAGGAGCTAGCAGTCATTTTGTGGGTAAACCCCAGATTTTCACACAGAAAAGCCTTCTTAGAGTCATCCAAAGTCATCAGAATCTGAGAGCCAACATGGACATGGTGACAGGTTGGATGTAAAATCCAGTGTTTGACTTTCAGATTCTCATAGCCAGAGTCTCTGAGATATTTAAGGAAAGAGCCAGGGCAGACTGCTGATCACTTGCATTGAGGGATGCTTTTCTTCACTCAGGGAATCACAGAATTCTGGTGGGCAAAGAAAAAGAAGAACCTAGGATGAAAAATCGTGTCTTGGAAGCCTGGTGTTTCTGACAGGAGACTGCAGTCAGAGCCATGCCCCTGAGCTACCTGTGCATACACAGCTATGCAAAAGGGAGAAATGAGTCCCGAGTGCTCTCCGTGTCTGATATATTTACAGCACGAGGAAGCATGCAGATTCTCAAGTGCAATGTTTATAAAATCTACTCATTTGGGGGCGATTTTTATGGGTCCAGGGGGGTTAGCTACAGGCAAGAAGTTCTGTGATTTCCAGGATCCTGTGGATGGTTTTCCTGGCAATGATCCTGAAACAGCTGGCTAGCCAATTTGGTTCTTATGAACAATTCTTACCTGGTACTCTAGAAAATTCTAAGTATTCAGATTATGCAAGTGAGGAAAGAACGAAACTTTGCTTTATTCATGAGGAAGATAAATGAAGTTTTAGCTGATTTAATGAAATCTGCTCATAAATGAGCTAAATAGGGAAATAAAAGAAGGAGCAGAAGAATAAGCTATAGGTCCTTCATTGTCTACCTTCTTCCCCTCAGAGTTCCTGGTGCTGAGGTCAGGGCCAGATGCATCATGGACACTCAGGGCAGAGGTGCTGACTGGGGAAGAGAAAATGGGGAGGAAGCGGGGAAGAAAAGGGGAGAGGGAGGCAGTGAGCATGGAATAAGAAGGGAGAGGATGGAGAAAAGGTAGAGATGAAAAGAGGAAGAGATGGAAGTGAATGGTTAGGTGGAAGGAGGAAGAAGAGAGGGAAGAGGAGGTGAAGAGGAGGTAAAGAGGAAGGGGGCTGGCAGGAAGGAGGGAGAGGGGATGGAGGAAGCAAGGGAAAGAGGAGAAAGAGATGGGGGACTGGTAAAGCAACAGGGTACAGGAAAAGAGGGGGAGGGAGAAAGAGAATGAGGAAGAAAAAGAGGAAGGAAAGGCAAAGGCTGGGGCAGGAGATAGGTCTGGGAGTGCAATATGATTAGAATAAAGAAATAAAATGAAAATGTAAATCACATAACTGGACTGGAGAGGAACGTGTGGGAAAGATGATAAATCCCACGTCATATCGAAATCAGTGAGGAAAGAATAATGGATTCAAAGAGTATTCTGATGATAAAGTGAACAAATGGAGGTTTTGAAAGCAAAACAATGAGGCAAGTATAACAATATAACTAACTTCCCGTACAGAGACAGAGGCCACCAGTAGGAATTGTGATAGAATGCATTTGAGCCAATATCTGGTTTGTGTCCAAGAAAAAAAAATAGAATAAGTTGATATTTTTTGGTTCTATATTAGCCAATTGTATTAGTATTCCAGGTAATAATTAAAATTTCATCCTCTGAATGATCCTAGATCCTGGAATGAAGATAGTTTTTTGAATCTAGGGCTTCAAGCACTCTACCATTGAGCCACATATCCAGCCAAAGAGATTTTTTAAATTATTTTCATTATTTTTAATTTTTTTATGGGAGGTACCAGGGATTGAACTCAGGGGCACTTGACCACTGAGCCACATCCCCAGCCCTATTTTGTGTTTTATTTGGAGACAGGATCTCACTGAGTTGCTTAGCACCTCGCTTTTGCTGAGACTGGCTTTGAACTTGCAATCCTTCTGCCTCAGCCTCCCAAGCCACTGGGATCACAGGCATGCATCACTATGCCCAGCTTTTTTTTTTCTTTTTAATCCCTTCTGAATTTATAGACACAGAAGTGGGACTCTTCACCTGCAGCAGTGGATGGGAAAGAAAGCCAAAGCCACCTTTGAGCTCTGGTTCCATGTGACCAGGTTGGTGTCCAGTAGCCCACTGCACCAGTTCATAGGAGGGAACACTGGGGGCATGGTGGAGAGGGGATGGTAGGTTGTGAAAGGGTGATCCATGGGTACAGGGAACCCATCCCACTTCTCTTCCTAGATAGTGGTGTCTTCTGAAGCATCCATTTCTACTGCCAGCCTCAGTTTCCCTATCTGGAAATTAAGCAAACTGACTTATGCTATCTCTAAGATATTTTCCAACTCTAGATTTCCCAGGGTTAATTTGTATGGTATCAATTTAAGAACACATTATATGCTTTCTCAACTAACTGTCTCTAAGGGTTCAATTCAATTAAAGCTAGCTCTTAAGCTATTAAATGTTAAGGTAAAACAGTAAAGAATGAGGTTTTGTTGAACTCTTACAATTTTCCGGAATGTGTATGTGTGTGTGTGTGTTTCTTATAATTGTTAATATGACTTCTGCTATTTACATTTATCTTTCAGAAATATTTGTTAAGTATTCTACTTTTTTGGTGATATTGAACATCATGAGCTCATGTGTTTTCCCTAATGGACTAATAATATTTATCAACTTCTTTAGAGATACTTATTTAGTCTATATACTAACCCCAAAAGAAAACAATGTTTCAGTGCATGTTTAGAAATAATGTGTTGCTAGGTAAATCAAGTTAAGATTGGCCAGGGTCAAGGCAGAGTGAAGATTCTTAGCCACTCACAACCTGCTGCCAAATTCAGATCCCAAAAGCTGTCTGCTGTCCTTGAGCACATTGTTAACTAGGACAACTTGGCAGAGAACAAGGGCTGAACCCATTCCAATTCCCAGACTAAAACATCATAATTAGGTTTTTATATATTGTCCTACTTGTGTTTATGTGCATATATGCATTTGCCCAAATACATTTTTAAGTGTACTATTTTTATATCTTTGCCCTTTTTTCTTAATACTTTATCTGGTAACTCTCCAGTCTGAACTATATATATTTATGACACATACATTCTAATAGCTATGAATAAAGACTCTTGTTTTCTTGTCCCCAGTTCTTGGGGTCAGATGCAAGTTAATCTTCACAATTCTCCAAACTTTAGGAAGATGATACTCCCACAGTAAAACTCTGAGAAGGCTGTGGGATGCACTTTTTATTCAGCCATGATGCTGCTTCTGCAATGCAAGAATGAATATTTACATTTATTGGGATGAATGAAAAACAAAGTTTCTCATGTCAACATTGAGAAGATTTCACTATCAAATGAATTTGTTTGCAAACTCTCTTTAAACTTCAGTATTTCAGGGCTTTTGGATTTTTTAAATGCTGATAAGATATTGTAGTTCTATATTACACAACATGTAACCTCATACATTATCATCTATCTTCTTTGGGATGAATACTGAGGTTATTTTAGGGTTTTGTTATTAAAATAATAGAGCTATGAACATTCTTGAAAATGAATCTTTGGAAAATATCCCTAGGATGAATTCCCAAAAGTAAAATTGCTGGGTCAACTTACATGTGCTTTTGCATTTTGATAAATATTGCCAAATTTCCTCCAAAGAAGGGGTTCCAGCTTATCACCCCACCAGCACTATGTGAAAATGCCTGCCCCTCATGTTCCTCCTGTATTCCTTTTCGAGGGCTGCCATTAAAAAAATATCGCAGACTGGGTTGCTTTAACAACAGAAATGTATTTTCTCACAGTTCTGGAAACGAGAAACACAAAATAAAGATGTTGACAGGGCTGTACCTTCTGAGCACCATGAGGGAGAACTGGTTCCTGGCCACTGGCAGCTTCCAGCTCTCCTTGGCTTGCAGCTAGCTGCCTGTTCCCTGTGGTTTCATACATCTTTCCTCTGTGTGTCTCTCTCTGTATCCAACTTTCCCTTTCAGGATGACACAGTTCCCTGGATTGGCGCCCACTCTTGTGACTTCAATTTAGCTTTATCCTCTGCAGGGACCACATTTCCACATATGGTCACATCAATAGCTGCTGGAGATTAGAATTTCAACATATTTGGAGGCCACTAAATTAAATCCATCTCATCTCCCAATATTAACTATTATTAAACTTTTGATAGGTTAAAAATGACATCACACAATTCTAATTTTAATTATTTCTTTAAGTTGAATTTGAGAATTTCATTTTTTTTAACTTTTATTTTGAAAGGAGTGTAGACTTAATGAAAGGAAATTGAAAAGAAAAATACAAAAATCCTATGAGCCTTTACCCCATTTTCTTAAAAAATGACACCTTATGTGATTATAGTAATATTCAAACCAGAAAACTGGCATTAATATAATGTTGTTAGCTATCCTATACATCCTATTTAATGTCTATCACTTTTACATGTACTCTATGGGGTGTACTGTAAGGGACTGTTAAAAATCATCCATTGATACATAGTCAACTTGTCCAGGATCCCAGACTCTGGTAAAACATAGAAGTCTGGGCTGCTACAGACTTTAGGAAAATGTAGAAAGTATTAATATACAAAATACAAGGTGCAGGTTTTCCAGAGGATGCAAGTTTGTGGGGTTTTAGCCATAATTATTCTCTGCAATTTGAGGCCCTCTGCAGATAGGTTTATCTGCAATCATAATCAAGGGACAGAAGCAGAAACTTCCTCAGGGTAGCTTGACCCTCACATCCACCCAGTCCCAGTTCTGATCCCTCATATAGTACATGACCTTTAGAGATCAGGTTTTTCACCCAGTATAAGGAAGGTCCTTAAGTTGTATAATACAGAAACCCAACACACTGGGCTTGCCCCTTGGTGAGAACAAAACCAAAAAACACAACCACGAGGTACAGAATGAAGAAAGGTTTATTCTTTGTGCAAGTAAGGAAAGCACTGGGGATGACTCCAAAGCAGTTTCCCCTGAATACAGAAAGTAAGGGGATTTTATTCAGAAAATTGTGCATATTCATGTTGGAAAGATTCATCAGATGTAGAAGTGGGCTGAGTCCTGAGCGTGCTCAGTTCCAGATCATGTGTCTTCTTCATATATCATCTGTTCAAAACTGGCAGATGAGAGTACTGTCAGGGCTGAGAATTAAGCATTATCATGAGATTTTACTTAGCTAAGTTGATTCTAGGTGACCAGGAAGAATGAATCAGCATGAGTCAGTGATGTCGGCTGTTTCCTTGTGGTTTTCTCTGGAGAACATTCTGAAACACAAAAGAAAGGAAAGGAAAGGGAATGAAAGGAAAGGAAAGGAAAGGAAAGGAAAGGAAAGGAAAGGAAAGGAAAGGAAAGGAAAGGAAACAACTTAAAGACATTAGCAGTCATTTTAAGAGGCAGAATATCCTCCCACCCCTTACCACCTGCAAGCTAAGTAACTTATCCCTAAAAGTCACATGCTTCTCTTTGGCTCCTTATCATTGCCAGGTAATATTCTATTTAATTATCTTTCATACCATCAGTTATTTAGGTTTATTTTTTCTGAATTACCTGATCATGATTTTTTTCTGTTCCAAACAGGTCTTTCAACAGTAAAACATGTTTGTATTTGTCTTTTTAGGTGAAACAGGAATTTGGGCAGGTGAAGCTGGACTTTGGGAAAATATACAAAGTATTAACATGCAAAAATGCAGGGTGCAGCCTTTCCAGATGATGTGAGTTTGGGAATTTCTATCCAGGTGCCCAAGGTTAATTAGCTAAAACCTATCATCACATGTTTTGTTTGTTCCTCCAATTTTACAAAAAGTTCTCCCTAACCTGTTACTAACAATGTGTGTAGGATAGGGCACGGGGCAGGGGGTCACAACAGAGCTTTCCCCACTGACAGGAGAGCAATGGTCAGGGCCGTACTGTGCCCCATCTCAGTAGTTACACAGTAGAGATGGCCTCTCCTGTAGCCTCCTGACCACAAGGAGCCAGTAATTAGACTCCAGCCCTTTTCTGATATTGGTGACAAACTGTCTGTGATTTCCCTTTATGCTCTTTTCCTATGATCTTTCCATCTTTTCATACTCAAGAAAGATGATTCCAGCACATTACAAATGCCAGTTATTAGAGAGGAACCATGAAGAAGTGCTGAGGAAAATTACCTGCTATGTAAGGAATGGCTGACTCCCTACCCCAGATAATCTCTGGAGGCCCTGGAGGACTCAGGGGCCTCAAAGTTGGAAGGACACCCAGATTTTGCCTATGTGAACCCCACCCAGTGCCACATTTCTTCTGTACTATCTGTATCCCTGAAGCCTGATGGTACCAACACAGCTTTGAAGTCAGGTATTGTTGGCTATTCATTGTTATTCTGTAAGTTAATGGTTATGTGACCTTGACTAAGTTATTTAAATTCCTTTTACCATAAATTGGAGATAATAAAAGTGTATGCCTCAAGGGTTCCTTGAACAAATTAGATTATGTGATCA
Source organism: Glaucomys volans (assembly GCA_020662805.1). Taxonomy (NCBI): domain Eukaryota; kingdom Metazoa; phylum Chordata; class Mammalia; order Rodentia; family Sciuridae; genus Glaucomys; species Glaucomys volans. The sequence goes on along the minus strand of JAJEJO010048743.1, from coordinate 2,666 downwards.
AGAGAGCATGGTGAGCTCAGTGCCAGGCACATGGCACTAAGCGCTGGCTGCCATCAATATCTCCAGAGGGGGACTTGAGGCCTTCTGAGGAACCGAGGGGCACAGTGCAGTCAGGGCTTCTGAATTCATTGCCATCTGTTATTGAGTCCGAGATGCGGGATTAATTTCCTCAAAGGTCAATTCACTTTGCTTCTTTCTTTAACTATTAACTGAACCCACCATTTCAGAAACATGCATTACTCAGAGCCTGCCATGGGCAAAGCTAGGAGATAAAATGACCAATCTGAAAAGCTCTTTCCTAATAAACTGCTAATGGGTGATGATGGCTTAATGTTTCTGTCTGCCTGTGTAACATATTTGCCACTTTAAAAAGTGCTCTCAATGCCTCATCCTAAGGGAGAGACTAGCTAGGCATTTCCGCATCCAAAGAAGGCCATCTGGGACGACAAGAGTGAGTCTGGGGATTCCGTTGCCATGTTTATTAGATAACTGCATTGGTGAAGGGTGACAATACCCAGAAAACCACTCTGGATGTGGGAGCTCACACAAGAGATTTTATTAAGCAGATGAGCAGAGTGTCTGCCCTTAAGGGCAAGAGAGAGAGAGAGAGAGAAAGAGAGAAGAAGAAAAACTGGTGGGGAGCTATTTTTAAGTAGTGGAATTTCATGGGCTAATAACAATTGGACCAATGACTGACTAGGAAGTGCATGGGCTACCAATCTGGGTTGTAAAATGGTGTGTGGTGGGGAGCAAAATACTGGCTGAAGCAAAATGGCAGGGGAGTAATGGCTGCAGCCTTGTTAACCCATTGTCCCTTCAAAGGGCACATCTGTTATTTTGTCTTCCAACTTCCCTTTACATTTTGATGGATTGGGACTCTTTTTCTCTGGAAAATAGCCCCTGTTAAACTGGTAGACCACTCAGCTCAGGTTCCTTCACTTGCTAATCAGAATTCCTCTTGACTAGAATCCAGACTGGTGGTGGATATGTTCTTTACCCTTCATTCATAAAAAGCAACCTGTTTTGGTCATGAGAATCAAAGAAGGTCCAAATAAGCCTGGGAATCATCCTTGCCATCTCCAGTAAAGCAAAGCAGAGATGGGTAACAATGAGATGTACTTTTCATGACATCCTTGAGCATCTAGATGCAGCAACAACTAAGACCACTCATGGGCTGTTCAGTTGCCTGATATAGTAACACCACCCCTTCATACTTGTTCTTTAATTAAGTAGCTTTGAGGGAATTTCTATTACAAGCAACTAAAAGTGCTGTTAATGAATACAATGAATATCTATATGAGAAGTGACAGGTTATAAAAGTCTATTACCACTACTGAAAGAGAACCTGAAACTTAAGCTATATTGACTGTGAGCCAAGAGCATACAGAAGTAAAATATAGGACTTAGCAAATGCTATCTGAACAGCACACAAAGCCTTTGATGGTGCCATTTGCTTTCTTATAACAGTACAGAGCACTCTTTGAATCACACTAAGGTCCAACTTTCTATCTTAGTCATTCCCCAAGTGCCCATTAAGTTTCTTATAGGTCCATCTTCATGATGTTCATGTCTGTAATGTCACCTTCCAACTTCCCATTTTGATCATTTGAAATTTGACAGCTTAGACTTTGGCCTCTCAGAGTCTTGACTTTATTATTTAACCAGTTTTATGGGCATTGAGCAAGTGACTGAAACTATTTAATCTTTCATTTTTAAAAACAAAAATGATGTGAAAAATAATAGTAACTATCATATAATATCAACGTAAGGTTTCAATAATGTAGTAAGTTAAGGTTTCTAGCCCATGGTAAGTTCTCAGTGATGATTTCCAATCATTACTGCTATATTGTCAAGCACCAGAAAGACCACATGAGATGGTATCTAGGTGAATATTTGTGAATTAATAAAAATAATATATGCTTAGCCTTGACAAATTCTTCAGTTATATTTTTCTCCACATAATGGGAATTCCTAGTTTTATGGACTCATAGCTTATCATAATTGTTCAGACAGTGGGTGGCTGTGAAGTCCAACAAACAGATTTCAAGGCTGGTGCTGCCATTTTTTTTATGGGATATTGAGCTAGCCACTTACCCCCTGGCAAGCCTCAGTTTCCTTCTTATGCTTGGTGATGTAAGAGTGTGTGCTCCTGTTTGTTAAGACTGTTAATAAGATGGTCTAATAAGTCTGTTGTGTGAAGCAATCATCTCTCCCCTCTCCTCTCTGCAGTGGCTGATGTCTAACACACTGCTTCTTAGAATGATCATTAGGCAAATAGATGATATTCATATTCTTCTAGAAATACTTTTTGATAGGTTTGATTCTCAAATTGCAAGAAAAACACAAGACAAATCAAATCTCTAAGATAAACTCAACTCAACTTTCTGTAAGTATCTGTATGTTTCTGATACTGAAACACTTTTTCTTGGTTTTCATGGAATGGAAAACAGAGTTGCAGAGCTACTAACAGTCACTGAGAATACAAACTGCTTTTCTTGGCTGCTCAAAGTTGCTGACTTATCTACTTTTCACTGGGGGGGTGTTTAGAAAATCTGTGCTCTGACATCTCTACATTGCTTCTTTCAGCTACACAAATTGCATTAGGGCTTAAGTCGTATAAAACCATGGTGACAATACCCACCCCACCCCAAGTGCTTCATCTGTGC
>JAJEJO010048742.1:0-17202 GCA_020662805.1 Glaucomys volans | reverse complement strand
AAAAAATATTTTTTAAAAAAATTCATAGCTTTTTCCTGATGCCTAGTCCATCATGGCAGGAGGATGTGGCAAAGGAAGCTGATCACATTATGGGGTCTATGAGACAGAGTAGAGAGAAGAAAGGGGCTGGACTCTGAGCATGCCCTGCAGGGCACTCCCCAGTGGCCTCACTTCCTCCCAGGAGGTCCAGTCCCTAAAGCTCCACCCACTTCCCATTAGCACCAGAGGCTGGGGAGCCAATTTCAACCTCTGGGCCTTTGTGGAACACTTGAGATGCAAACTGTAGCATGGATCATGATCACTAGTGATGGTTGTGAATCATGTCTGTATATTTAGTTAATGACGTTAGTAAAACAGGAAAAACTTGAGTCTATTCTATTGCTATTTCTGAATATGGGAAAATGAAAACACAGTGGTAAAATGTTTCATAATAACAGCATTCGCATACATTATTTATATACAGCAGGTATATTAATATAAAAAATCCATACCGAATTTTGAAAATAGTCATTTGCTTAATTTAATAAAGTGAGTAAAAATATAGCTAAAGGCAAAAAATTGTTTTATAAATGTAAAATAACAATTGTGGGTGTCATCTGTATGGATTGCCTTGGGTGTTAAAACATTTTGAATGGGGAAAAAGCAATGAATGTGCGTGATGTAACTCTACAGGCCCTGATAGGTAGGAAGGATGGATTTAGAACAGAAGCAGCAGGAGACAGAATCATTTATTCTGGGAGGGGTGAGGTCATCTGGATAGAAGAGATCATGATCCAATCACATGATGCCATTACAGAGGGCCTATTGCTGGGACCTTAACTCAGAGCCCAGGTCGACATAAAGATGGTGGAGAAGTTGCCAGCAGCCCTTCCTCATGCAGAAAACAATCCCAAGGAATATTTACAGGTTCAGATTCTGTTCCATTTCAAAATGTCTTGTCAATAATCCATGAGACCAAATGGAGAAGACTCTGAATATGGTAGGACCATAAATCCCAATTTTCTTTGGAATGGGATACTTGTTACTAGAAATAGTAACTTATTTCCCCAGTGGTATTTCAGTCAGTTTTTGCATGACTGTGACCAAAAGACCTGATAAGAACAGAAAACCAGAGAAAAAAGTTTACCTTGGCTCCTGGTTTCAGAGGTTCAGTCTATGGTTGGCTGACTCCATAGCTCTGGGCCACGGTGAGGCAGAACATCATGGTGGAAGGGGATGGCAGAGGAAACAACTCAGGAGATGGCAACCAGGAAACAGAGAGAGAGCTCTGCTCAACAGGAACAAAATACAAACCACAAAGTCACACCCAAGTGACCCAACTCCTACAGCCACACCTAGCCTGCCTACAGTCACACTCACTTAATCCATATCAATGGGTCAATCTACTGATTAGATCCAGATTCTTATAATCTAACTTTTTGCCTCTGAAAATTCTTTACTCTCATACATGAACTTTGTGGGGGAGCACCTCATATTCAAACCAGAACAGTGGGCATTTCATAATAGGGAAGTGTCCAAATGAGATATGTGGAAGCTTAGGTGGTGGATCAGAGGAAGGGTATATTTTCCAGTTGCTTCACAGCTGGACATTGAAGCTGCAGGAGAACTCCTTCTCAGAAAGGTGGCTTACTGAAGGAATTCACTGGGATTCAACACGGGGTAATAAAATAAACATAGAAACACAGAAATTCAGGAGACTTGAAAATTGAACTAGCAATAATATGTTAGCACCCACCAACAGTACTAGCAGTTGGTGGTAGGGATCACAGTCAAGAGAGGGGGCAGCCCAGGCAGAAAGAGAGAAAAGCACTGTAAATTAATGTGGCATGGGAGAACCTGTGGAAGAGAGAAGCATCTGATCTTAAGTGATCTGGAGACAGTACAGAGAGATGGCCATTGAAAAGTGCTCTGTGTCTCTTTGCAGGTGAGTGGAGACTTGAGGCCAGAGGCATTTTGAAGCAGTCATGACACAACTGTTTGCACTGGAAGCCTCAGAATCCATAGAAATATTGCCAGACTGTCACAGCAAATGCCTTTTTTGGGGTTCAGAGTGCACCAAACATGATTGAAACAGGCACAGAGAGGACTGTGCCCAGGAGGATCAGGCTGGGGTGGCTACCAAGGGGAGAGAGCCTTACTTTATCTGTTTCTGGAAGTTCATGATACCAGCCAGAGAGGATCCAGAAGTAGGAAAGGTGGGCACATTGGCACTCAAGTTCTTGTCCGGGGAAGACCATGTTCATGAGTGGTGGCATGTGTGAGATGAGTGGAGAGTTCAATTCCCACCCTACAAATGGAATTCAAAGGAAGCCCCTGAGACCCAGATGTCCAGCAGAGATGGGCATCAGACCAGCAACAGGGGGTGTGAATCTGATCTCACTGAAGTAAACACCAGCTAACAAAGTTTCAAAGGATGGTCATAATCAAACACTAGCTTCTGGAATTTTCTATTTAGAACCCTACATCAGCCCTACTCTGGGAATGCATCAACCTCGTCAGCTCAGAGAACACTGCAATTTTCAGTACGTCTTAGTTTATCCTACCTTATACTAGTGGGAAGGGAACCTGAGAGCTACTATAACCACCTCAGTTCCAGGCCACTCCAGGTCAGCTGGGTAAGTAAAACCAAGAAGGAGGGTCTAACAACTCCCAGTCCTTGTTCTAAGGGTACACAGGCCAAGAAGAAATGGATAGAAGGGCTTGTCTACCTTTAGAACTAACTGCTCAGTGGAGATAAGCCCTATGAATTTCATTAAGGTTTTTTAAAATCCTTTTTCACTTTTTTTGGTGTGTTTTCTTGCTGTGCTGAATGGTTTGAGAAGATGTACATATAGATATTCACATTTTACTTAATCTTCAAGATTTTTTTGTTGGTTATTTAGCCTTGTATTGACTCTAGCATTACAGATTTTTGTGTGGGTTTTTTTAGTTTGATATTTTGACTGTTATTTTTTTTAAACTTAATCTTCTTATTATTAGTCTTTTTCTCCTTCCTTACCCATCTAATAGCAAACTTTTTGTTTCCTCATCCTCTCTCTCACTTGATTTATTTTATTACTTTTGCTTTATGATCTTCCTTTTTTATAATAGTCACTTGCTTCCTCTACTCTCCCTCTCTTCACTTTTTGATTATTTTAAACATTTTTGCATTCTTACTCCATTTTTTATCATACAGATATGTAATTTTACTCTATTCTATAGCTATTTACTTTATCTAATTCCACTGACCCATCATTCTTATTTTTACAGTTCTTAGTACTGTGGATGGTATAGTTAATATTTGATGTTTACTTTAGTACTAGCTCTACTTCCCAGCTATTTATCGTTGATACTGATGCTGACTTCATAATTTCTATGTGGTAATTATGTTGTAGATGTCATAGAAAGCATCAGGTGTTTATTTTAATTCTGTATATTTGTTGCCACTATTGTTGCTATTGCTACTTTCTCTTTTTCTATAAGTTCTGGGAAGTCACTGGGACACTACGAGTTCAGAGGGTAGAGACTCTGTTGCTGAGATGTACTCCAAACTCAACCAAATGACAGTAAACCTCAATACGGGAAAAAAAAACTTAGCCCCCCTAAACTATAAGTCATAGAATATGGGAGACAGACTCCCCAAACCAATGACCAGTCCCCAAGTAGAAATGGCTAGAAGGGGACCTCAACTTCCATTCCTGGACATCTACTCATGGCAAAACCAGAAAGAGTTTCTAAGAAAATGGTTTAGAGGAACCAATTTTGTCACAGAACCTCTCCAAGAATGAATTAACTCAGCAGTTCTACAGCAACAAATAGAGTAGCATTGGAGATTGAATTAACACTGAGACTGTGTCAAGATTAGGTGTTGAGGCTATAATACAACAACACATATCTCTTTTACTTACTATAAAAAAGATAGTTGTTCACCAAAGGGAGTACTCATCAAATAAAAGGAGGAATCCATGTATCCATGGAATCCATCAATAGATTTCCAAGCTGAAGCTCTGTGAAAATAAGACAGATTTGGTGGAGACATATTTGTCTCCACCAAATATGTCTCCACCCAAAACTTGCAATCACTAAACAAAGGAACTCATAGACATGAAAGTGGATGAAATTCTAGAGAATGTCTATAAAAAATAATTGGTAAAATGTTTAATGCTTCAAAGTTCTAAGGAATGAATTGAGAGAAACACAGTAGGTGAAAGACTACTTCAATAAAGAGAGATTCTGAAAGGAAAACAGTCAGAACTCTTGGAATAAAAGACAATGTTTCAAATACAAAATTCACTTGACAGTATCACCAACAAATTCGATTACATAGAAAATAAAGTTTAAACCCTTGAAGAAAGAACTTTAGGCCTCAAAGACAGGGTATATGAATTGAACACTTCTTTGCAATAAAGGTGGGGTGGGACCATAATCAGAATATACAGTAAATTCTTGGACATTATGAAGAGAAAAAAGTTAAGTCATTTGGACAGAAGAGGGCATGGAGATACAGGATAATAGCATTAAGAAACTTTTCAGTGAAATGATAGCAAAAATGTTTTCTTAACCTCTAGAATGAGGTTAATATTCAAATTCAGAATGCATATAGAATCCTAAACAAATAAGATTAAAAAAAACCTCTCCAGGGCACATCATAATCAAAATGTCTAAAATATAGAATAAAAATAGAATATTAAAAAATGCAAGAGAAAAATGTCATGTCATATTTAGAGCTAAAGCCAATAAGTCTCACTTCTGTTTTCTCAGCTCAGACTCTACAATCCAGGAAAGCATGAAATCAGATAACCCAAGCTCTGAAAGAAAACATTTTCAGCCAAGATCACTATACCTAGCAAAGCTATCGTTCAGAATCTAAGAAGTAATAAAGTCTTTCCACAATATGGGTAAATGAATACTAAACCAGCAATACTGAAAATACTTGAAGAAATATTACACAAGGAGGAACTCAAAAACAAATCCCAGAGCTATCAAATGGATGGAACTCTTTAGGACAGCAACTAAGTAAAGGAACATTAAGACTGAATGAAATATATAAAACAAATCAAAATCAATATTAAATAACAAGCATTTCTCCATAATAACTCTGAGTCTAAATTGTCTCTCAACTCTCCAATTTAAAGACAAAGATTGGAAAACAGATTGAAAAACAAGGCCCATTTAAGTGCTGTTTGCAACAAAGTTATCTTATAGGCAAAGACATCCATAGACTGAATGTAAAAGGATGGAAAAAGACATTATATGTGAATTGAGTACAAAAAGGACAGAAGTAGGTATTCTTATATCTGAAAAAGTAGGTTTCAATGAAAAATTAATCAGAAGAGACAAAGTTACTGCATCATGGTAAATGGAACAATTTAACAAGAAGATATAACAATATTAAATATTTATGCCCCAAATGTCAGTGCATCTGACCACATAAAAAAACACTTATTAACATAAAGACCCAGAGAGACTTCAAAACAATAGTACTTATTGATTTCAAAATACTCTCTCACCACTAGACAGGTCATCTGTGCATAAAATAAGTAAAGACACTTATGACTTACATAATACCATAAGTCAAATTAGTTTAACATCTACTAAAAATTTCATTCAGCAAGAAATGAATTCACTTTCTTCTCAGCAGCTCATGGGAATTTTTCCAAAGTAGACCAAATTCTGTCACAAAACAAATAAAATATACAAGAGCAGCAACAACAAAATGTAATCCCATGCACCTTATCAGAACATTATGAAATGAAAGTAGAAATAGACAGCAAGAAAAATTATAGAAACCACAAAAACACAAGGAGATCAAATAACACTCCTTTAAACAAGGAATGAATCATAGAAGAAATGAGGGAGGAATTCAAAAATTTCTAGGATCAAGTGAGAATAGTGATACCACATACCAAAATATCTGGGACACTGTAAAAATGGTTCTAAGGGGGAAAATTTATAGCATTAATTGCCTACATTAAAGAAACAGAAATATCCCAAATAACTAACCTAATGCTACATCTCAAGGTCACAGCAAAGCAGGGTCAAATTTATTACAAAACATAGAAGACAGGAGATAATTAAGATTAGAGCTAAAATTATGTTGAGGACAAGAAATACAAAGGATCAACGCAACAAAGAGTTGATTCTTTGAAAAGATAAACAAGGTTGATAAACCCTTAGCCAAACTTACCGAAAGAGAGAAAAGATCCAAAATTATAAAATTAAGGATGAAAAAAGAGATATCACTCTAGACATTTTTGAAATCTAGAGGATAATTAAGGACAAATTTGAAAATTTATGTCATAATAAACTGGAAAATACAGAAGGTATTGACAGATATCTAGACACTTATGAGATACACAATTGGATGCAAGAGGATATGTAAAACCTAAACAGACAAATGTGAAGCAACTAGATGGAAGCAAAAATGTAAAGCCTTCCAAAAAGAAAAGCTGAAGACCAGATGAAGCTTCAGCTGAGTTATCAGAAATTTAAAGAAGAACTAATGCCAATCCTCCTCGAATTATTCCATGAAATAGAAAGGGAGGGAACACCCACAAATTCATTCTAAGAAGCCAGTGGCAGATTATAAGACCAACACATGAAAACTAATAGCTTTGCAGTACTCTAATAATGAATCTGCTGAGAAAGAAATCAAATTATTCCATTCAGAATAGTTTCAATAATTGGGAATAAACCCCATTAAGAAGACAAAAGACCTCTACCATGAAAATTATAGAACAATGAAGAAAGAAATCGAAGACCCCACAAGATAAAAAGACTTCCCTTGTTCCTGGATAGACAGAATTAATATTGTTAAAATGGTCACATTACCAAAAGCAATCTATAGACTCAATGCAAAGTCCATCAAAATATTAATAATATTCTTCATGGAAGTGGGAAAAAAGTTCTAAAACTCATGTAAAAGAATTAAAGACCCAGAATAATCAAAGCAATCCTAAGTAACAGGCAACTGAGGCTGGAGGTAAGACAATACCTGATCTCAAATTGTACTACAGAGCTAGAGCAGCAAAAACTGCATGGTCTACCATAAAAACAGACACGATGACCAATGAAGAAGAATAGAAGATGCAGAAACAACCCCACATAAATACACTCACCTATTCCATGACGAGATTGGAGAAAAGATGTATATGTTGGAGAAAAGATAACCTTTAACAAATGGTGCTTCAAAAAGTGGACGTCCAGATGTAGAAGAAGGAATCTAGATCCCTATCTCTTTTCCTGCACCAAAGTCAACTCAACCTGGATCAAAGATCTAGGAATCAAAGACCAGAAACTCTGAAAATACTAGAAGAAAAACTGAAGATCACCACACCAATATATTGGCACCAGCACTGCCTTCCTTTAGCAGACTCCTAAAACTCAAGAAATGGAAAGAAATAATAAGTGGGACAGTATCCAATTAAAAAGCTTCTGCACAGCAAAGGAAGCAAAAGCATGAAGAAGGAGCCTACAGAATGGGAGATCTTCCACTGCTGCTCCTCCAACAAGGGATTTATATTCAGAGTACTTGAAAAGCTTAATACCAAAAAGTTACCCAAACAATGCAATTGAGCACTTAGAGAAAAGAAAATCAAAACTAAATTGAGATGTCATCTCACTACAGTTATAATGGCAATCTTCAAGAATGTAAATCATAATTAATTTTGGGAAGGATGGGGGGAAAAGGCACACTCAACATTGTGGGTGGCACTGCAGAGGAGTAAAACCCCTTCGGAAAGCAGTATGGAGATTTCTCTTAAAAGCTGGAAATGGAACAACCATATGACCCAGCTGTCCCACCCCATGGTATTTATTCAAAGAACTAAAATCAGCACACTGTAGGAACTCAGTCACATCAATATTTATAGCAGTGCAATTCACAATAGCCAAGTTATGGAACCAGCCCTGGTGCCCATCAACAGATGAATGGATAAAGAAAATGTGGTATATATACACAATGGAGTTTCATTCAGCCATAAAAATGAATGAAATTATGTCATTTGCTGGTAAATGGGACATTATGCTTTGTGTATTATACCAGTCTCAGAAAGTCAGAGGTTGAATGTTCCTCTTGCAGAAGCTAGAGAGAGAAGGAGAAAGAGAAAAGAGAATAATTTTAAACACTGTACGGGGGGGTTGATCATACATAAATAGGCAGGAAAGCAATAAAGGGAGGAAGAGAATTGAGAGGGTGGGAGGAGGAAAGGACATGGGACAGGGCTGGGGAATGGAGTTAGCCAACCCATGCTAAGCCCACATGTGAATTCACCACTATTAGTCACATATACATAGATAGCATGTAATAAATATGTAATTATAACACACCAATTTAAGTAGCTTAACAATAATCTCAGGGAGATCAGCGGAGTAGAGGAAACAGACCTGGGGAGGAAGAACCAGAGGGACAGAGAAGGTGCTGGGAAAACCTTGCTCTGACTGTCACGTGCATGCACAGATACTGCATGGTGAACTCCACCTCTGTGTAGCTGTGACGCCCCAGGGAAGAAGACACGGAGCGAATCAGGCCTCTGCTAACACGTGAGTGTGGTCAGAGGTGTGAGTTCAGTGTATTCTGTCTTCAAATTCTTGACATTTAAAAATTTTGCACGTGGGGCAACATATCAGCCTTGCCGTCTCCATTAAAGCACAGGACTTAGCTAATGATGTCGGAGTGAATCTGAGTTGAAGACTTTAAAGGACATCTAGCTCTCACATGACATTAGCTCATTGTCATTTATGTGTCTGTTTTTGCTAGGTGATCAATTTATTTAAAGCATGTTGTATTGACACATTATCACCATATGTGTTCCTGGGGTGGCATGGTGGTCCAAAGGAGGCAGGCACTGTGCTCTGCTCACACCTGAGCAAGCAGGTCTGGCTCCCTCAGCACTCACCTCTTCCTTGGAGAGTTCTTTCCTGCAGCTTTTATTACCTGCAGTACGTCATCCTCCTCTGTGGCCACCCGGCTGCACAATGAGACCTGATTCTCCAACCGTGGGTGACTAATACAGGGTGGCCACCTTTCCCGTCCAGCCCTCCCCTCTCTCCCCTGGTGTGGTGAGCACTCTGCTCCTCTGGACTTGCACCAGGTCCTTCTGGAGGGAGGCATGCAGCCCTTGTCTCTCTGCCTCTGGCTTCTTCACTCAGCACCCTGGTCTCCAGCCCCAACAGCATCAGCATGTTTAGTAGGAGTGGAGCTTACTCTGCTTCAAAGTTTAACACTCTGCCTCCACTAAGATCATTTAAGTACTCATATTGTTTTCTTCTTAATGAGCAATTTAATAACTTTAAAACGAGTGAGAGCCTTAAGTGTATAATGCAGTTTAAAATGTAGTCATGAGTCGCTGATGATGGGGATGCATTCTGGGAATGGTGTATTAGGGTGGCTTTGTCACATACAATATATTTTTACAAACTAGAAAGGGTGCTGTGTCAGTGGGTAACACAGTCACATGGGCTACCATCACATCTGTGGTCCGCCATTTACCAAAACACGGCTATGTGGCACATGACACTATTAAAGACATTTAAGTTAGTTTAAATGGCAAAATTTATCAGCTTTGTAAGTGTAATACTAAGGTACGTAAGTTGAACTGAAGTTCAGGGAAAAAATGGACTTTGATGTTTCATTGTAATGTACTAAAATATCAATTTAAAAGCAGCTAGGCAAACATAATGTTTACCTGCAGAAAAGCTACGTCTGGGGAATGAAATTCACCCAAATGCAGGGTTGAGGAATTACTTGAATGAGTGGACGCAGAAATTCTCGTGGTGTAAGTTTAGGAACAGGGGCGGTGAGACAGAGCTCCATTGGTTGAGAATCACAATGGCTAGGAACTAGGCATGCCAATAACACCCCTGACGGATTTCCAAAGCAGAGTCTGCATAAAGAACACCAGGAAACTCCAGCTCCATGATGCAGCACCACAATGTGAATTTAAGACGCACACTATTAATATATGTCTCCCAAGACATTACCCAAGAACAGGGATGGATCACATCTCGGGGAGACACAGTGCAGGGATGTTTAGTGGAGACGCAGATCAGTACAGAGACTGGGAGACATTTCAGAGAGAGATCCATGCATGGATGCACAGTATCTATGTGCCGTTGACTGTGGATTAGCTGGAATTCTGTGCCACCTGAGAGCCAAAACGGAAAACTCGAGAACATAAAACTCCAATTAGCACACAATCCACTTTCATTTACATCAAGGCCTTTAATTAAGTTTTACTGTTGCAGGTGTGAAAATATTTGGCAACAAAGTCTTGCAGAATCATCCAGCTCAGAGGAGGATTGGTTTCTGGGTAACTGTATATCTAACTACAACTCCTCTCTTGTGCTGTGCCATTATTAGGACCCAATAATGGTAAGAACCCAACGGGAGTTTGCACTTCCCGGTGGGTAACTGAAGATGAGATTCTGTTTATAAAACGCTTCTACTTTTCCCCATTTTGAAGACTAACTTTGGAAGGAAGGATTGGCTCTCTGTGCTTTAAACTTGAGCAATTAATTCTTTTGGGCTCATTTCCCCTTTGTCAAAGTGTTAAGGACGGTGACGTTTTGACAAGGCTGGATTGCTGCAGAAACCTCTTTTATTTCCTTGTTTTGACACTTCCAGGTCTTCTCTGGGGTAAACTGCACCTCAGCAAATAGAAGTCAGACTTCCACAACCCTTGGAGGAGAAAATGCAGTCACTGTCTAAGAGACCACTGTGCCCATGGAACGGAGCAGCCCCAATGAGGATGCCTAGCTGGGGGCACATGACAAGCTCAAGCTCTGGCCTGGGTCACAGCGATGATCACACAGTGTATAGACGGGGGTCCTGACTTAGGATGGTTCAGCTTCCAAATTCTCCAACAGGATGCAGAAATCACATGCAAGAAGCAGAAAATGTACTTTAAATTTTGAATCTTGATCTCGTCCTGGACTGGTGACATGCACTATGACACTCTCAAGTTGCTGGATGGCGGAGGGAGCCACAGCTCCCAATCTGCCACATGATCATGATCGAGAGGGGAAGCAGCTCCTGTTCTAATGGTGTCCGGGGTCGCCAGCGGATTGGGGGCACAGATATTCAATAGGTTGCTGGCGTGACTAGCTTTTGTCCTCCTGTTTGCTTTTGTGCTAGATGCCAACCACAGTAAGGACGGGACCCCCTGCGAGGGACACTGCACATCTAAACACCCGCAGTCCCTTCTTGCTTCTCACAGGTGCCTTCTGCTGCCATTTAGAGCAAAAGCCTATGGAAACCAGGGGCCCAGGGATCACGTGTGCATGAAAAACCGTGGGGGACACATCAGCCTGAGCAGAGAACCTGATCTGTGCGTGAGCTAATGGGGAGAAATGATAGTGCTCAAGAGAGACATTCCCAGGGCTCCCTCTGCTCAATTCTTCATAAAAAAGCTCAATTCTCTCTAAAAAAAAAAAAAAAAAAAAAAAAAAGAAAAGAAAAAAAAAAAAACATAGAGGAGTAGCTGTATCAGGTTGTGATGACTATAGTTTAGAATCAAAAATTCTAATTATAATTTCTGTTATCTGTCCCTTACAATTGTGGAAACACTCTTGTTATTTTTTTAAGGGTAGACAATTGCTTAATAACATGAAAGCAAATTTGAACTCTCTGGCATGAACTTCACAGGGAAAGATTATTTTAGCAAGTTACCTAAAAATTTATTTTGGAAAGATTTTTTTTCAGCCAAAATTTGGGAAGAATCAGAGGCATTAAAAATCTGAGCATGCTAAATATCCCTGACTGCAAGCAGGTTAGATTGATTCAACCTGCTGAGTAAATGGGATGTTAAGAAGTGTTCATAGAATATATCCTGGGGATCAGAATTAAGCCATTCTTTTAGTCCCACATGACATAATGAAATTCATGACATACATTAAAGACTAATGAATGTATATATTTGTTTTGACTCAAAATGCAAGAGACAGCATGTGGGTTAGCCTGACAGATGTAGAAAGAAATTGTGTTCAGTTCACTCAGGCAGAAGGAACAAAGACGGTTATTAAGAAAAGTGAAGAAGTTCTAGGCAGCAGAGTTCCTTAAAAGCACTGATTGACAGGACACCACCAAGGAGGTGCAGAAGGGCTCCCTGGAGACCACCTCCCCGTGGAGCCGACCCTCAGCTGCCTCTGGTTCTCCACTGGATTCTGGCTCAAATCTCCAAGAATCTGAGGGACCACACATCAGGAACAAGCAATTCCAGGCCTCCCTTTTCCTTTGGATCCTCAGATGGAAATGTGTGGAGGGTTCAGACCCCAAAGCCAAAAACAAAACACCAGAGGAAGGAAAAAACCTGCCCAGGAGATGCAGGTGAGAGCCTGGGCAATCAACAGGAATCAGGAGGATCAACATCTGGTCTCCACCATGTGCCAAGTCAGAATCTGGGTTCAAGGGCACCAGATAAAAAGAGAGCATTCAAATCTAGATGTTTATATGAAGGATCCCAATTTTGAATTTCAGGAACTAATTTAAAACTTTTCAGCCTGCATGGTGGATCCAGATCACAGGTAAACTCTGCACCCTCCGTGGAAGAAGGGTTTTATTTTATTTACTTATTTTTTTAATCTTATAAAAGTGAAATGAAGGCTGTGCTGGGAGTTTCACAAGGGGATTGAGGGCATTAGACGCCACAACCCACCCTCTTCTAGAAAGCCACGGTAAAGCACTGCCTCTGTCCAGCATCGCCCTTGGATTCCCTTCCATGGAAAACCACAGTTCCTGGTTGTCTTTGGGACCCCTGGGCCTGCCTGACTTCTGGGTTTTGCCTGTGTTTCCTTGAAGTGTCGATCTGGTTGCCCAGCTTCTCTGTGTCCACTCAAATGCATCCAAGAAATGGACTGAAATTTGTTCTGGGCAGGCATTTGTGAGATGTGTTTTCTGGGCAACACAGGAGCTGCTGATTTATGTCATCTGAGATAACTGGACTCCACACAGCTTTGAAAAGCCACATAGGAGGAGATTGTACCATGGCTGACAGGCAGAATTTACCATCTCTCAGTTAGTCATATTGCGTGTTGTTCAGCCCAATGCTGGGACTGAGCTCCGTCATATAATAAAGACAGTCTTGGGTGCACAATCATGGAGATTCTGAAATGGGTCCTGACATGATAGTCAACCCAACCATTCATTTTCTAAGTGACCTAGAATACATCTCTTCCCCTCTCCAGTTCCATGAAATATAAAAGCAAATCCAAAAGCAAAAATATCAACAAAAAAATTAAAAATAAATAAAAAATAAACAACCTCAGCTGGACAAAGTCAGTGTGATCCAAACCCAGTCAGTTACAAGTGGGTTTTGTAAATTTCTGGCCTATTTCTGCACCTCTTGTATTACTGTTCCAATATGTTGAAAGATCACTTTGAAGCTTTAATAGTTATTTTGAATGAACCTCTGGGTCCTGGCTGTTCATACCCAAGTGACACACATCAACACACGTGAGCATGTTTTCAGGTTCCAACAGGAAGAAATGGAACACTAAAAGAAGGTCAGTTCGTGGGGATTGTTTAAAGACCTGAAAAGAACAATTTTGGGGGAGGACAAATTTATGTGGGGCTCACAGTTGCAGAGGTCTCAGTCCATGGATTGTCAGCTCTGTTGCTGGGCCCCAGGTGAGGCAGAAGGGCAGGCAGAGGAGGTGGCACCAGCGAGCTGAGAGAGGGCTCTGCTCACCAGGGACAAATGTGCACCCAAAGGCACAGCCCAGTGACCTGCCTCCTCCAGCCACACCCCACCTGCCTACAGTACCACCCAGTTAATCCAAGTGAATTGAGGCACTGATTAGATGAGGCTCCCACAACCCTGTCATCTCACCTCTACACTTTCCTGCATTGTCTCCCCCATGAGCTTTGGGGGTCACCTCACAGCAAAACCATGACAGGGATAGATTTACAGGTCATGCAGGCTTGGACTCTATGTGCACCACACCTCATGAGGCCTACAAGAATGAGGGGGAGAGGTCCTGAGAACTTGGAGGGAGAGCAACTGTGCCAATCAGCCACCTGGAGACACAGCCTGCTGCAGTGGACTCCCTGGAGAAGTCAGGTGATCTCTGAACACACTGTCTCCCTCCCCCTGGTCTAGCCTGTGGGCAAGGGCCCCAGGGAGGATGGAGTCTGGAAGGCGACTGAAGGGCATTCCGGTTGGCCTCCCAGGGCAGAGCCGGGATGCAGAAGGGGGAGTGAGCAGAGGGCAAAGAGCAGAGGTCCCCACAGACGGAGCTGAGAGGCATGTGGGTGCTGCTCTGACCTTGGGATCACCCTATCTCTGGAAAATGGCAGAGGAACCAATGTCACAAATATGGCTGTATGAAACAGATAGTTTGGCACGGTGTAATCAAAATAACCAAACAAAGAACAGCATCGTCACTATTTAATATAGAGTTTTAAATGCCATACTTATACAGCCACATGCTCCCTCCGTTTGGGAAATGCTGGGCTCTGTGCTCACTGAGTCCCACCTGATGCTTCTTGCCCTCATCCATGGGAGATAAAAACACTGTAGTGAGATGGCACTTTTCACACCATCAGAGTCTTGAACACAGCTGGAATATTCCAGGTACCAAAACACCTGGAGAGAATTGAAAACTATCCTGAACAGTTCAGTAGTCAGAGAATTTTATGGAATAACAATGTGCTATGTTCCACAGTATGTATCGCTTCCTTCATGATGTGGGACACCTTCTGCTCCAACTGTATTAATTCTCTTTTTTCCACTAGACAAGGACTCTGGGCCTTTTTCTTTGGCTTCAGACATTGAAGGTGGCTGCCTGGGAGCTGTTTAGAGGGATCATATTCGATGGTGTGCACCATAAAACAGCTCTGCATCTGTGATGGACAGTTCACAGATATTTATGAGGGTTGTGGTGGGTTTATGAGTGTTTAAAAAATATAAGGATCCTGTACAGATCAGAATCAATTTAGGCATCATAGCTACTGCTCCACCTTTCCGTCTCACGTTGCTGCTGCATCTAAGGGACCCATGAGCACCTGCTCCCAGACCACACTCCGTCACTGACTCCTGACCTATAGGCCATCATTCTATGTACACTTGCAAATTCACTTGTGCCTCAGGGCCTTTACACCTCCTGATCCTCTCTCTAGGTGACTCTTTCCTGAGATCAAAGTTCAGCCAACTAGGACCTGGGACCAAATGTGTCCAGCTGACTGCTTTTGTAAATGAAGTTTTGTTTGGACCAGTCCACACTCTTCGTTGAAGGAAGGTCCATGGCAGCCTTCACACCCGTGTCATTCTGACAGACTGGGTGGCCAGCCAAGTCCACCATATTTACTCTTTGACACTTTACCAAAATGTTTGCCCCCTGCAATAAATCATCACATGATTGATTTGCTTTCAAGCTCAGGGCTTCTAGTTCGCTTCCTCCCTACAGATGCCTGCCTGACACCCCATCTCCATTTCCCATCTCCACTGAAACATCTCGGGAGGCCTTTATTGGGGATTGTCTGATTTGTTGAGAGAATCCAGAAGCCTGGTTTCTTAGGTCACATCCTCTCCTTTCCCACACATACTGGGACAACAAGGAGGGAATGTCCCAGACCACAGCACATGTCCAGGCCATGTTTAGCCAGCAGCACCCCATGTGCTAGCCCTGGACCCTGGGGTCCTGCACCAGCTCTGCTGGGCTGAGCAGCACCTGAAGCTCTCAGGCTCAGGAAGGAGAGGAGGGAGAGAACACTGCAAGGTGCTCTGATTACCCACAGAGACGAGGGAAAGTGACTGCGGGTGAGTCTTCCTCCCCAGGAAGGCACATGGAGAGCTTATAGTCTAGGCCAGGGTGCGGGGCTCACAGGGCAGGCCAGCTCCCCAGTCTCCCCAGGCTGTGTGGACACCAGTGGTCATCAGCACCCTCAGCCTGGATCAGCCCTTCCTACACAATGCTGGACGTAGCCTGTGGTGGAGTCTGTCTGCATGGGTGGTTCACACTCAGCTCAAGGTCACCTCCCCTGAAAGACCAGCACTCCCCCTGTCCCCCAGGAGCTCTGCATGTCTGTTCTCTCCAGTTCTGGGCATCATCTCCATGGCACATGGCTGGCACCCAGTCCACACCCCCTGAATGAATGATCAGTACAGACACCATGTGGAGGCAGATAAGAGCCAGGTCCCCCTGAGACCCAGAGCCTGAGCTGCAGGGATGCAGACACAGCCCCCGTCTCCCCCGCCCAGGGGCTCACTGACGTGGCAGCAGCATCAGGCACTGCTTCCTCTCTGTTCAGAAGCAGCGCTGCCTACAGCCTTTGGCTTCTGCCTGTCATGTCCCCAGGGTGGGGGATTCTGCCCTCATCTACTCTAAGAACAGAGCTCAGGAAGGAGCATGGTCACTAAGTCCTGGCCGGGACTGTGGGGATGGTCTTCTCAATTTCAGCTATTGTGCAATTTATTTAATTACCAGGCCAACAACTGGGTTCTCCTCATTAAAGAGGATATTACCACCAACTTTCAATTTTGAGCTCATGAAAGAAAACTCTCCATAGGGCCCAGAAGCAGCGCATCAGCTGTTTATTCTACTAATGGAATTTTGCCCTCTGTCCCCGCTTGTATTGAGACCACTCTTAATTAAGGTTGAACTGGCTGGGCAGTGATGGAAACCTCGCCCTCACCTGGAGCCCCCTTGCTGCAGGCTCCTCTGTGCACTGGCCTGTCCAGGCCCTGCCCTCTTGGCACCTAAGAAAACAGGGAAAAACTGATTTAGGACCTTGTGAGCCCCTGGACTCACAAAACTTTAGGGAAAAAAGCATGCATGGGGGCCCCTCAGGGGTGCTGCATGGATCCAGGTGGGTTATAGAGTCGAGCTTTCTGCCTTTGATAGTAAACGAACTGAATCATCCCCGTACTGTGGGCACCAATGTCTCATTTTTCTAAAACCATTTTCAGGGAACACTTTCCTCTGCAATGCACATCTCCATGTGTGGGACAGAGAGCACAGGAGCCTGAGCTTTAGGAGGAGTGGCCACCCACGCACAGCAACAGTGAGAACAGTAGCCTGTGTTATGTCAGCATTAGCATCACAGGAAGAGGGCTTTCAACTACCTTGCACAGCAATCTCTTTGGCTTTCCCCAGCTCTACATGAAATACACAATCAGCATCAGATTTCAGAGACGAGGAAGTAAATGTCCCATGGTGTTAACTTGTCTATGGTCTCACAAGTAGTAAGAGCCAAGGAGAACTCCAAATCCAGAGCTCCTCAGCCCA
>JAJEJO010048740.1:0-11339 GCA_020662805.1 Glaucomys volans | reverse complement strand
ACCCGCCACGCATGCCCGTCACTCCCTGCAAAGCTGCCCCTCCGTGGGTCTCCTGGAAGGTCTCCAGCCTCCCTGGCTCTGACAGCTCCCTGGCCCAGCCCGTCAGGGTCTCCGCAGGCGCTGCCTTGAGACAGCAGCCAGCTCATCACCGGGACCCTCCACCCATCACGTGCCTGGCGCCCAGCCGGCAGAGGCTGCCCCGGTCGCTCTGGATTTCCAGCGTGTTCTCCAAGCACCAGCTCCTCCTTCCATGCTTGCTCTGCACCCAGGTTTTGCAGAAGTGATTGCTGCACATCTTCTGAAGCCGTTTTTAGTCCTGGAGGTACTTGGGCGGCTCCGTGTCATTTTGACCCTCACAACGATGCCAATGAGGCAAGTTCTCTCAGCACCTACCCACACTGACAGACGGTTCAGTTGGAGCCCAGCGTGGCTGCTGGCCACCTCGTGCTTGTGCCTGGAGGGGTCAGGTTCCAGGGAGCCTGGCTGTGGGGCCGCAGCTCCTGAGCTCTTTCTGATGCTGCCTCAGAACAGAGCATCGGAAGGCACCAGGTTCCCAGCTCGGGGTCACCCCCATGTGACATTTGGCAGTCTCTAGAACATTTCTGGTTGTCCCAATCAGGGAGGCACCTGGTGGGTAGAGGCCAGTGACACTCACCATCCCACAGTGACAGCACAGCCCCTGCTGCCATCTGGGTGCAGTGGAGAGTGTCCCCTCAGGTCACTGGGAGTACTGTCCTCAGAAGGGGTTAGGACAGTTCTCTGGAAGCCTGGTGAGTTTGTGTGAGGCCATTGTTGGAAAAGGGTGAGCCTCCCCTCACCCTGGCTTCCCATCTCACCATGATGCATCTCCCTCCTGTGCACGTTCCCACCCCAGTGCCATCTGCCACCAAGTCCTCACCAGAGCTGTGTCCTTGACAGTGCTGTGCCCTGGAACCTGCTGTGCTGTGAGCTACAGAAACCTCTTTCCCTTATAAAATACCCAACTTCTGGTCTTTTGTGTTAGCAATGGAAGCAGGGAATCACATAGCTCCCATAACAAAGGGCCATCCATCCCAAACACCAGTGGGGCTGAGGGTGAGAAGCCTGCTCCAGAGAAGAACGGGAAGAAACTCGGGGTTTCTCAGGACTGGTGCTCGAGTCCCGTCCCAGCGTAGCCTCTCTGGACTCCTGCAAGTGTGTTGATCTCTCCCCATGAACTCAGCACCCTTGTCCAATCCCTCTACCAGACATCCCACCCATTCCTATAGAGGTACTTCCCACTGCACTCTTCTGCTCTGCCCCTCCCAGCTCTCCTGACCATAGGGCTCAGGTGTGGACCAGGATGTCTCCTGTGACCTACTTCTGGCCTGAAGCCTCCAGGCCTTGTTTGCCGTTGCTTCTCTGTACTGGTCAGTGTCCTGTAGTCCTTCACTTACCTGCTGTGCTCACCACGTTTCGGGCCCTTTGCCCAGGCTGTTGCCCTACCAAGAATAGTGTAAGATCTCCTCTGCTCTCCCTCTGGCCCAGCTCAGCCCCATGGGGGTGGGATTCCTGCTACCACTGGGGTATGATGGATGTCTCAGAGGAGGTCCGAAGGCCTAAGCAGTAACCTTCGTATAGCACCCTGTGTGAAGTCACGTGCCGATTTGCAGGATCTAAACCATGTTCTGTTTGCTCTCTTCGTGCATGTTGTGTGGTGTTTGCTTGTTTGCTTTAGGTGGCAGCTCCTTTCTTTTCCAGGGGAAACATGTCTCCTCTGAGCAAGAAGGCAGGAGTCCAGGGGACAGGTGAGGCTACCCTGGCTTGGGACACTGCTACCTTTTCCAAACAGGGGTGCACCACTGTGGGACCCCCTCCCCTGGTCCCTTTGCTTTAGTGCCTGGCACATGGACACAGCTCAGTGCTTTCAGGATGGAACAGGTCATCGCTGGGGTGGATTCTGAGGACAGAATGTCATCTCAAGAATCGTGTCCAGAAAACCCTGTGTGGCAGTGAGCACCATCATATGAAGCTGGCCTGCCATTGGCCAATTTACTGGGGCATGGTGTCTGGAAAGGGGCGTTTTCACACTTACCACAACTCAGATGACACAGGAGAGAATTCAGCCAGAAAGCTGCATGTCTCCATGAATCTAGCTGAAGCCATTGAATCCAGGAAAAAAACAAAACATAAAACAAAAACAAAAAACAGTTGCAAGTGCAGCATGTAAACCACAGGAGACATCAGGTGACTTCTCCAGCCTTCCCAAGTCTCTTTAATACCATGTCCTCATGATTTCTGTGGAACTCTAACAATTACATTTGAAGCACAAGGTTTCAGTGGCTATTTGCACACTCTATTCACCACTGGCAATGGGTCCTCACTAATGAGCTCAGAGTGGCTGCTCAGTGCAGGAGCAAGCAGTTCATAATAAGCGCAAGCTGGACTTAGTGACCAGGCTTCCTCCTGGGCAAACAGAGCAGACACAAGTTAGAAAATGCCTTAGATCAGGATCTTTCAGCTGATGATTCCAAGTATCACTTTAAAAAAAGATAATTAAAAACTGACTTAAAATGTCATACAAGTAGAATCACACATAAATCTGGGGGAAAATAACCTATTTACAAATAGCATGATTAACCACAGGCAAGGAGATGCACAAGTAGAAAGAATTCAGAAAAAAAAAATTTTCTTCTTCTAATCAATTCCCAGCACATTTGCAGTGAGACGCTTTATCCATCATGGTCTAATTCCCATTGCTCCACAGAGTCAGAATGTTTAGAAAGGTGAGTCCCCTGATACTCGCCCAGGAGAGAAAGCCTGCTGGCCAGAGCAACCCA
The DNA here is from genome assembly GCA_020662805.1 of Glaucomys volans. Taxonomy (NCBI): domain Eukaryota; kingdom Metazoa; phylum Chordata; class Mammalia; order Rodentia; family Sciuridae; genus Glaucomys; species Glaucomys volans. Next base: position 8,541 of record JAJEJO010048740.1, on the reverse strand, counting down.
TCACTACCCTAGGAAGACCAGGGTGACATGGCAGCAGCCCCTGAGAATCAGGTGGACATGGTGGTGGGCTGATGCTCTCCAGAGCAGAAGGAAGTAGGAGAAGCTGCACTGGGTAGCTGTGGTGGGGAGAGCAGGATGGCGGGAAGGTTTCCTCCAGCAACAGCAGCTCCGCAGGGCACACCCCACACCACTCCTGACGGGGTGCTGCCCTCAGCAGGGTCTCCCCACCTGCCCGCACCCCGCTCAGGGCCCCAGCGGCATCGGAACAGGAAGAACCGCCTACTGCACAGAATCGCCAGCACAGGGAGTGCGGCCATCTCTGAGAACGAGCTCAGAGCTGTGGTGACGATGACCTGCCCTCCGAGTCAGGAAACCTGAACAGGACTGTGCAGATCTGGGGTGGCAGTGGCTTGACATGGTGACGTGTGTCCCCAGGGACCTTCAGCCACTCTGTCTACTGCTCAGTGCCCACTGACACTCAGGCTCTTTGGGACGGCTCCCTTCCCAGGTGCTGAGAGGGGTCCTGTCTCCTCTGAGCCCCTCGCCTGTGGGAAGAGTGGGCAGTGGGGCAGCAGGGGTGGGGGCTTGTGGGGGGCTTTGTGACCCCACCTGAGAAGGGCCACCTCCCTTTGGTTGGAATGCAGCCACACGCCACACCTCGCCACCAAGGAGGCTGGGGAATGAGTCTAGGCAGAAGGAAGTGGATGGGTGACACCTAGCATCCTGCTGAAGCTCCCACAGCCAGTCACACTCTGGATCTGCTCCTGTGTCCTTAGATCTGCTCGGTGGGAGTCACTAAGGCTATGCACATCGCATGGTCACGTATACATGTATGGAGGACATACACGTGTGTCATATGATTGTCTCCTGAGTCAGCGGTGGACAGCGGGGCAGGCTCCCAGGAGAGGCAGACTGTCTAAGATGCAGTCTGAACAGGAAGGAGCGGCTCAGGATCGGGGTGCACACGTGGGCCCCAGCTGCGGTTTCAGGCAGCCTCCAGAGCCCAGAGCAGGGGCAGACTCCCTATGGGGGCCAGGGAGATGCTCTGGGGCTGGACCCTGAAGGGAGTTCACTCACTGCTGGGAACCGGGGCAAGGGGCCTGCAGTGGGGGTGCACCAAGGAGGGACGAGGGGGGTTCACTCCTGCAGGCCTGAGTGGCCCTGGCTGCGGAGCAGAGGAGACGGGGATGGAGGGACACCAGGGGGTGAGCATGAGGGAGGGAAGCTCCTGGAGCAGGTGAGGTGGGACAGAAGCATAGAGGTGCTGCTGTGTCACCGGGAGGGGCTGGGCTGGGCACAGATCAGGGACAGAGTCCCAGGGCCTGAGTGGTGATGGGAGGCATGGTGACCAGATCATAGCCTGCAGAGTGGCAGGGTGCTGCTGCTGGACGAGGGCCCAGGCTCAGAGCTGTGAGTGACAGATGGGAACCCCTGGGAGCCATTGGCAACATGGGGGCTAACAGCCAAGTGGTCCCTCCATGGGATCCTCTGAGAGGACCCTGAACTCCCCCTCTTGACCCTCACCTTTCCCAGATGAGATAGGCACTATGGTCAGGTCACTTTCAGACACCACAGGGGCGTGGGTGAAGCAGGGCAGGAGCCCAGGCTGCAGGCCCCCCTCTGTGTGCTGGGGGCAGTGGGAGAGGAGAGAGCAAGAAGTGGGAGACCCAGGGAAGCTGCAGAGAAACCCCAGCCCATGCCCTGTGGGAGGAGGCAGGTGAGGCCACAGGAGCATTGAGGCCACAGGAAGTGAGTGTCCAAGGCAGGAGTGGCCATCTGCACCCATGCTGCTGAGGACCAGGTGTGTCTCTCCCCGGATATGGGGACAGAAGCAGAGGTCAGTGGTCGCTGTTGACTCGGGCTTCAGAGTCCAGAGGGCACAGGGGTGGTAGAGGGGGCACAAGCCCCATGGCAAGGACAGGACCCCTGTGGGAGGGCGGGCTCTGCATGGGGGGCATGGGAGCTGCTGTCAGCGTCCTAGGTGGAGGTTGATCTGCTGCCTGAGGGACACAGCAGAGGCTGGCACGGCCCAGGCAGGGAAGCCGGGTGCTTGACCTTGGCCACTATGAAGGGGACACCTGTGACTGAATCAGTGGGGCTGACACTTCCCTCCCCACAGGGCCATGAGGATGGACTGAGGCTGCAGTGTCACTGGCCCCAGCTCAGAGCAGAGGGTGGTGCAGGACTCGGCAAAGGGTTTCTTGCCGCACCTGGCCAGAGGCCCAGCGATCGGACAAAACTGGGCAGATCACAGCGGAACTGGGGAGACACCCGCCTGGGACCTGGACTTCCCTGGATTCCTCGCTGTCATTACTTCTCTGTGACTTTGTCCCAGAGCTGAAAGGAAAAGGCACAGGAGGGGTAAGGAATCCCCCACCAGGCCAGTCCAGTTCTGGCACCTGGAGGGAGGTGGCTGGCTCACCCCGGGCCTGCTTCTCTCCCTCGGCTCCTGTGTCCACTTTAATGCATGATCGATGGCTGCAATTAATAGCACCCAGTCAGGCGAGGCTGTGCGCACAGCGCTGTGCTTAGCAGCAGATGTTTCCAATAGCGATTATGGTAGAGTAATAACAACACAGGAGAAGGCGCCCGGCCATCCGCGCTGCTGAGTGTTGACAAGGCTGATGGCCTCTCCAAGGAGCCGCCAGGGAGGAGGCGCTCAGGGACATGGCCGTGCTGGAGTTGGACAGGCCGTGGGTCAGCCTTTCCCCTCTCTGTGCCTGACGTCTCGCTTCCCAAGGCCCTTCATCCAGGGGGCTGTTCTAGGGGCAGGTGGTTCCTCAGGCTCTGGTTGGGATCCGCCCCTGGCCAGCTGCCCCCACACACAGTGTGGCACTTTTCCTTGTGCAGTGTGGCACCATTTCTCCTGAGTGGGGATGTGAGTCCAAGGCCTCCTGATGCCATGGCCTCTGCAGTGGAAGCCATGCATCCTCTGCCTCCTGGCCCCTGGGTCTCCTCACTAATACCAACACCTCCTCCCTAAGGCTGCTGGGAGGGACACAGGGCACCACCCAGGGGAAGTCAAGCTGATGCTGTTGTCATTTCTAGGGAGCCTCCCAGGACCCCTCACTGGTGCCTACCAGCAGTGGATGCAGGGACCAGGCTCACGTGCCTCGTGGCCACCTTGGCTCAAGATGATAAGCAGAGTTGGGGACACGCCTCACATTCACAAAGGACCGAGGTGCCTCCAGAGCAGCCCACAGGCCCAGGCACAGTCACAAAGAAAGGACTGCTCAGGGACACCTCAGCACTCTTGAACCTGACCCCACAGAGCAGCTTCCTGCTGAGATGAGCATTCCAATACATCTTTCCATGGTGACATTTGCACCTTGCACAAGCACGCACTTGTTCCTGTGAGCGTGTCATGCGTTTTGAAACGGAATTGTGGGAGCACTTGACTTAATTAAACAGAATGCTTGATGGAGATACTAAGCCACCAGCTCATGAAAACAAGGCAAGCTCACTATAGGTTCTCAATGCTCTCATTTCATTCAAGAAGCTCTCCTGGGGCACTGACGCAGGAGGGGACTCAGGGATGAGAATCGACGAGTCTCCAAAGTCCTGAAATCCAGGCTGACTCCCACAGGCCTGTGCGCATATTTCTGGGGAGAACTTCCACTGGTGTAATTGGGATACTGGGGAGGGAGGGAGGAAGGAAGGAGAAGCGGAAAAGAAAGGAGGGAGGAAAAGGCCACAAGCATGGCTGGGGAAGGCAGCTTTTCTCATCAGGGATGCTCCGTCCCCCAGGTGGGCTCTGCACCTGCTGGAGCCCTGGGCACCTCGGTGCGTTTCCTCCCGCCGGTGCTAGAGGGCGAGCGACCCCGACACCCGGAGCACAGTTCTTCGCCCGCCAAGACGGACCTGCAGGGGGCGCTGTAATAAAGCTGAACCGGAGCTCCGCAAGCAATCTGCGCAGGTGGAGCGGCTGCCTTGCCCGGGCTGGTTTGCGCTGGTGGCAGGTTTTCCCTGCACGTGGGTGGAAGAGATCTCTCCTCTTACAAATCATGGTGACATTTTGCTTTGGGGAAGTTGTGGGGAGTGGTGCAAATGGTCCAGTGATCTTTGCAAAATCATCTCTCAGGGTGTCTCAGAGTCAGGCATCCCTGAAGTGGACTCTCAGCTTGAGTGTGGCTCTGGAAAGGGGAGCCACCTCCATGAACCTCCTCAGGTCTGTCACCTCCAAGATGAAGATGAGGCTGATGAGTGCCCCTGAGTTACAGGGTCAGGGGGAGGGCTGGCTGAAATCAGCTTCTGCAGAGAGGCGTCTTCCAGGTGGGGATCCTACACTCCCAGCTGCTCACTGTCACTGCTGTCACTGTCTTTGTAGCTAAAACTGTGGAGTTGCTATTACTACAGTTTGCTCAGCTCAAAAGAGCAGCCTCTTCTGTGTGAAAGAGCAGTTCTCAAACTCTCTGGGCCCTTCACTTTCTTAAAGGTTACATAGGATCCCAAAGCGCTTCTGTCTCTGTGGGACTTACTCCCCATGCTGTTGATTCAACCCCATCCAAGTTCATCTGGCTAAATTACTTTTGTGGTCAGAACATTCAGATGGAGCTTCCAGATTCATGGCTGTTTTTCATGAAAGGAAGAACCAAAGTCCTCAGGATACCCTCTAAATGGGGAACACGGACCCCAGGGGCTCTGGGCTGGGAGTGGAAAACCTGGTTGTGGGGTCTCACTGCCATCAGTCACACCAGCTCAACACTCCATCCATTCCCTCCTCTGAGCCTCCCCGTTGGCAGCTCCCTCTGTGGGCACACTCCTCTTCCAGATCTTGTCATGACTGGCTTCTCTTTGGGCAAGTCGCAATACCTGCTCCTCAGCCTCCCTCTCTAGACTCCTTTGGCCCCTGCACACGAGCTCTCTCTCCCTTGTCCTCCAGTTGTCCCCCCCATGACATCTGCCTGCATTCCATAGCACATTGATGGTCTGCCTGGCTGGCTCCTCTGCTCCCATGTGGGGCCCGTGAGGTCAGGGCCACCCTCCCTCTGCCCACTGTTGTCTCACTAGTCTTGGAGTGCTGTCTGGCACATAGTAGGTGCACAGGAAAGACTGGCGCACAGTATGAATTCAGGCACCAAAGCGAAGGCTGAGTGATGGCTTAGTACTGTTCCTGGCTGTCGTCTGCCTGAAATGGCTGTAGTGAGGCTCCTGGCCAAGGCCTCTGGCAGGCTGTGTTTTCAGTATGTGGCCAAGGCCACGGACACCCTGATTCCATGATGTACTCAGGTCACAGACATTTGCCTGGGAGTATGTGGTGCGAGTGTCACCTGTTGGCAACGGGCCTCCTTTGTCTGCCTCCACATACTAAAAAAGGCCTATGAAGGGCTTGAGGGCTCAGAGGAACTAGTGGGGGCAAAATGGGCCTGGAGTTGGCAGCTGGGGGCTGCTGGTGCCTGTGGAGAAGGCATGTCCACCATCCCAACTGTGCTGCATCTTCTTCCACCTGCAGGGTCCCCAGATCTGCTTCCCAGGGTTTGACCCTGGCCTAGAGTACGGGCTGGACAAACTCCAATGCTCGTTATTAACGGTAGCATGCCAGGCGCGGTGGTGCACGCCTGTAATCCTAGAGGCTCAGGAGGCTGAGATGGGAGGATGGTGAGTTCAAAGCCAGCCTCAGCTAGTTGCTAATCAACTTGGTGAGACCCTGTGTCTAAATAAAATACAAAATAGGGCTGGGGAGGTGGCTCAGTGGTCAAGGGCCACTGAGTTCAATCCCTGGTACTTAAAAGGAAAAAGATAGTTCACCTGTTCCCCATATGTCCTAGTCTGATGTGATCTGCAGGGACTCACACATGTCACTGCTTCTCATTCACTGTTGCATAAAATTTGTGGGAAGCCATTGATTTGGTGGGAGGTTCCTGGCCGAAGCCCAGCAGATCAGACTAACAGAGTGAGTAACCAGAGCAGCTGCCTCTGGTTAAGTACAGGAGGCTGTGCCACCGATTACCCACTGATGCTGTGACCATTAAGTTTTCTCGTAGGTGCCTCCTTTTCCTGTAAATGCTGTCAGGTCACGTTATTGGTTGGTGTTTCCAGAACCCGCTTCTGTTCAGAGGGTGGCCAGAGTGCTGAGTCAGCTCTGGTGGTTTTGCCTTGCTTTGTTCTGTGTGTTCTGTGTTGTTTGTAATTGCTCAAGTAAATTTTGTTGGATTTCATTAAGGATTTTCCTTTTTAACTTTATTAAAGATTTCCTTTTTAACATTGCCCACCATGTCCCTGCAGCAGGGGCCATGCCGGCCAGTACTTGAGGAGTTCCCAGAACTCTGAGCTGGGCTCCATCTTGTCACACCACCCACAAGCTGCCCGAGGACATTCTCCTGAGCCCAGCCTCTTTGTGCATGCAGCATCTGGGGCCTTGGCTTCCCACAGCCTGTCCCCTAGCACACCAGCTGGTCCCAAGATCTCAGGACCCCAGCCTCGGCTGCAGCTGCCTTGACCACGCTGCTCCTGGACAGGCACTGTCCCTCCATGCTGCCACAACTCTGCCCAGACCCGGATGTATGCCAAGGTCCACACTTGGGCAGGTTCACCGTGGTGAACTGACATTGGTGATGAGGGCGCCATCCTAACCCAGCCCCCACCTTGGTGCTCAGGAAGGGGAATTGCAAAGCCAGGACCTCAGCTGGCTTCCACAGCAGAGAGCCTTCCTCACTCTGGGCTCTTTTGGTCCCAAGAAATCCCAGAGCAGCAGCCTGTGTTCCTTGCTCCCAGTCAGGACTGAACTTTGAGGACTTGGAAACACATATCCGTGGAAAAGAGGATGCTGTTTCCTGGGTGGCTGAATGTTTCCCCAAAGTGCTCTTGTTTCTGCTCACAGAAGCTGGTGTTGAAGAGCAGCCTGCCTCCTCCAGCAGCTGCTCCCACCTCTCCTGCCCCATGTCAGGGCCAGAGGCTGGAAGAAAGCCCCAGGCCCCTCTGTGAGCTGGCCACCAGAGCCTCCCTGACCCTCCATTATCCCAGGGCAGCAACCGGTCACCTGGCCCAGCTCTCTGGGGACATTCGTGGACCTTCTGTGAGCCCACCCCGAGCCCCAGCAAGCCTGCTTTGTGATCCATTCCTCCATTCCCTCTTGTGTGTGTGTGTGTGTGTGTGTGTGTGTGTGTGTGTGTGTATGTATGTCATTGTCATAACTCAGTGTGAGGGACTACCTCTCTGGCCAAAGGGCTGCTACAACTTCTCTGTTAAAAAGGGGACTGGGAAATGTCAGGCGTGTCAAAAGCAGAGTAGGAGTGAGTGAGGCCCACTCTGGGCCTGATCAGAAAGCTGACAGGGAACAGAAGGGACGTGGCCTTCTCTGGACACGACTTAGCTCGTCAGAGCTCGGTGTTGGCCCCACCTGATCCCTGGATGCATCTTCTCCTCCAGGGACACCTTGGTTCTGCAGGTCCCTCCTGCAGGCCACTGCACCCCAGCTGCCATCCTCCAGGGCACAGGGTCCTCATCTGCCTGCAGAGCCACCCTGGGCCCAGTGGCTGGATCAGGCCCCTCTGCAAACTCCCAGGACACTGATACTTGCCAGGGACGGTGCCATGGTCTCTCCAAGCATCAACCTGGGTGTTGGCATTGCCTGTCCTGTTAGACTGTGGGGCCAGGCTCTTTGTCCCTGCTCTCATGAAACCTCAGACCATCAGCCACCCTCTGTCTCTGCTGAGAAGAGCTGCAGGGTCTCACAGTGATCAGTGACCTCAGGGGTGCTGGGGGACTTAGTCCAGGGGCAGACACCAGCGGGCCATTCTCTCTCCGCGCTCAGCTGGACCAGGCAGCTGCCAGTGGCTTTCTTCCCTCATCCCTCAGGAGTGCCCTGGAGATCTGGGGAGGGACACGTGGTGTCCAGAGTCTATGGACTGAAGAGCCAGACACACAAGGGCAGGACTGGCAGCGTGTGACAGCAGAAGGAGGTGGGGCATGGGGCGCCCTGTGCTCCCCAGAAATAGGTGTTGCCCTCCCCCAAACCCTGAACTTCATCCAGCCCAGGAAGGGGCCTGGGGCGTGGCATCAGGCCACAGCAGGTGACCTGTGTTACAAACTTTGACAAAAGTGGAGAAAGTGGAAAGAATCCCAGAGCCCTTTCCCTCTTTCAAAGCAGGGAGTCCAACAGACAGGGAAGGAGTGTGTGGGAGGCAGGAGTGGAGGGGCAGTGGCCCCAGGAGAGGGATGGCCGGTGTCCAGGCCTGGGCCTGTGGCGCTCCAGCTCCTGCTAACCTTACCCAAATCCAGAGGTTCTCCTCCTCAGCCAGGGCTTTGGCTTGTGCTCTCCATCTTTGTTGAGATAAAATCGACAATAAAAACCAAATCTCCTCAGGGATTTGGGTGCACAATGCACTGTTGCAGGACGTGCGCTCATTGTGCAATGGTGACCTGAGCAAGCTGATCACCATGTCCACCCTGCACCCAGTCAGGCTCTTCTTCCTCCTGTGGGGAGAACCCCTCGAATCTGCTGTCCTAGCAAGTGTAAGCTAAGCAGGGTGACTCCAGTGGGGCGCTCTGCAGGGACCCTGTTGCTCATCCTGTCCAGGCACCTGTGAGCCCCTGCCCCTC
>JAJEJO010048738.1:41496-88073 GCA_020662805.1 Glaucomys volans | reverse complement strand
ATTTTCCTTTTCTAATTATATCACTTTGGGATACACAAGGACTTCCTTGAGTCTCATAGGATAGTTGTGAGAATTAAGAGAAGACACATGGTAAAGCTAGTGTAGAGCCTGACATATAATTGTCTCTCAGTAAATAGGAAAGGATCTATTTTAGCAAGGATCCATGTGCATCTGAGAAGAAAGTGTATGCGCTCATTGATGAATGAAATATTCTATATGTCCATTATGTTTAAATTATTGCTTGTATCATATCTTATGCCACAAAGCAACTCTTAGCAAATACAGAAATGGTGGAATGAGACAGATATCATTACCCTATGTACATGTGTGATTAACAAGAATGATATGAATGTACATCATGCACAACCATAGAAATGAAAATTTGCACCCCGTATGTGTACAATGAAACAAAATGAAGTCTGTAAAAAGAAAAAAGAATAAAAAAAGTAAAAAAAATTAGAAATACAATCCTGAATTCTATCAGAACACAATGGAATGAAATTAGAAATCAATGATAAAATAAAAAATAGAAACTACTCTAACACCTGGAGACTAAATAAAATGCTATTGAATGACCAATAGATAGAAGAAGAAATTAGGGATAAAATAAAAAATTACTTAGAAGTAAATAAGAATAGTGATACAACACATCAAAATCTCTGGCAAAAAGGTCAAGATAAAGTATCAAGATGTCCCAAGAGGTAAGTAGCGATGGGAACTTTGAGGATGTTTATTTTTGAAAGGTCGTGACTTACAGTTCTCAGCTGTCTTTTTTCTTTTCTTTTCTTTTTTTTTTTTTGTACCAGGGATTAAACCCAGAGGAGCTCAACCCCTGAGGCACATTCCCAGCTTATTTTTTATTTTGAGATAGGGTCTCACTAAGTTTGCTTAGGGCCTTGCTGAATTGCTGAGGTTGGCTTTGAACTTGTGATCCTCCTGCTCTAGCCTCCTGTGTCTCTGGGATTACAGTCATGTGCCACTTCACCCAGCTATTAGCTATCTTAATGATACCTCCTTTAGCAGAAGATTTGGGGGATTAGCTCAGTCAGTGGAGGGTTTAAGGCTCCGAGACTATGGTGCTAGCAAAGGTGGTGGTGGTGGGGTGAGACATAGTGTGTGATTCTAAAGTTATGTGCTCATGGACTACCCACTTCAAAATCACCTAGAATGCTTAGGAAAAGTATAGCTAACTGGAGTATCTGGTGTAGATCCTGAGGATATCTATTTTAAATAGGGACCTGGGCAGGGCAGGGGTGTGGTAGGGTCTTGTGTGCTTTAAAGGTAAGGAACACTGGGTAATTCACAACAGAAGCTGGACATTAGGGCCAGGTCAAAGTCCTGAAGCAATGGGTTCTGTGACAAAGTTGACTTTTCCTCATTCCATGAACAGTGGTTGTCAGGAAGGCTGGTTATAGTGAAAATAAATTTGGGAACAAGCCTTTTGTCCTGGAGTGGGATTGGAAGGTCTCCATCTGGAAAGAGAGTGGAGATTTTTGGAATAGGAATTCAGACAGAGAGAATCCCAAAGACAAGAAATGGAGCAGAGAGACTGGGGACTGGGCAAGATGTGATAGACTATTTGCAACAGGGTTGTCTACCTACCTTGGTCCTTTCCCAACTAGATTGGGGCTCCCCAAGGACTGGGCATGTACATTCTTCATTCTTATTTCTTTTGCAGTTAAAAAATTTGCTTTCAGATATTTATCAAATAAATCAATAAATAAAGGCAAGACTGGACTAGTGGCAAGGGTGACTCTAGAATGTGGTCTGGAGTTACCTTAAATTCTCTTGACTTAGTTCACAGTTGGTCCTGTAACTTGAGACTAGGGCAGCATTTGTAGTTTTCAAGTTGTTGAGAGGCAGGAACCAGGATGATTCAAAACATAGGCTGAAACTAGAGTCAGGATGCTTTTTTAGGGTGTTTTCTGGAAGAAGGTATGCTTTGAATTGAAGGTATGGTTGCATTCAGTTCAATCCAATTCACATATTAACAGGGCATCTGCTCCGTGCAATGGCTGGCAATGCAGTGGTGAGTAAAATACAGTTCTTTCCCTGGAGGGAACCAAGCAGAAAAGACATGATGAAGTACAATGTAATGGGGGCTGGTGAAAGGAAAATTGCCTAGTGACCAGAATTTTTTTTCATGCGGTACTGGGGAATTGAGCCCAGGACTTTATAAATGGCAGGCAAGCACTATACCACTGAGCCACATTCTCAGCCATTTTTTGTACTTTATTTAGAGACAGGTCTCACTGAGTTGCTTAACATCTCACTAACTTTTGCTGAGGCAAGTTTGAACTCACGATCCTCCTGCCTCAGCCTCCAGAGCTGCTGGGATTACAGATGTGCACCACCGCAACTTAGCAGTTTTTTCCCCCATTTACTTTGTTGATTTAGCTTTCTGCTGCAAGTTAAAATAACCTTTCTTCTGTCTTTCCTCTCTTCCATTCTCTAGCCTATAACTTAAATCAGGACATCTCAGAATTCTCCTCTTATCAAGGCATCATCTTTGAGTCCTGTACACTGGAACAACTCATTTAAATGACAAAATCCTGAGGCGGTTTATGTCACATACAGTACTACTTTAGGGAAGTCTAATAAAATGGAGCTTTTTTTTGTATCACAGCGAAGAAAGTGATGTTTCTTTAAAAAACTAACCAAGCGGTAGTCAGACCCCTGGTATTATACTCCTCCTTCACTCAGACAGGGTCTGATTGGAAAGAAGTCCAACACTCCTGATGGACTAATCTTTATTTTAACAATTCACAAAGAATCACCTATACTATGCTTCCACCCTTGAAGAGCTTCCAATTCATTGATGAGAAAAAAATAAGATTTATTCACTTTTACCCATTCCAGAACTTTCCAATACTAACTCCTTTCTTTTTTTTTCTGTATTTTTTAAATGGTGCACTATAATTATACATAGTAGTGGGATTCAAGGCTACATATTTGTACATGTACACAATATAGCAGTATAATTTGTTTAGTACATGCTGATTTCTTTCTGCTAAAGAAAATAGGATGTGATGATAGGAACCTATGACATCATTTGGGAGATTGGTGCTTTCTGAGCACTGAGCCAACAATGAAGCACTGCTCCTTAGAAGATGAGAGGAAGCAGCTGCATGAATGATGGCAGCAGTTCATGGATCCTGTCTGTCCATGTGTCCTGTGCTGTCTCTTCTGTTGTTGTCCAGTTCTCCTTCCCATCCTGGGGAACCTTCCATCTGCCAGCCCTCTTTGAGTTGCAACTTCTTTTTCTGAAGAGGGCTTCATCAGGAAGGCAGCTGGAGTGTGTCTATTTGAAAGATAGGGAAATGGTGTGGTTATGTGAAAGGGATCTAGGCTGTACCAGAAGAATGATGTGAGTGATTTACATGTAGAGTCCTCTCAAAAATCAGGAGTATTAAAGAAAATGCTTTTCTGCCATGGAATTTACTTTTGTAAATGATGTCGGAAAACAAAAATACATTTGTAGCCAGATAAATCATTGGGTGCTGGATTCATCAACAGCAAGAATTGTTGAATCCATACGATGTCATTTACTCTTTCAGGGGATTGTGTGGTTTCTTGCCACTGTGTCCTTCAACCAGTCTTTCTCTTTTCTACTGAGCGTCATCTGATTATCACTACCACAGCCCTGAGTCTGAGCCAAACTTCATGGGTTGACCTGTTCTGGCTGTCCTTGGAATTGGCTGGATATAGTGGTGGGTGTGGGGATGTGGACAAGTTTCTCAGGAATACTTCATTTGTAAGAATTCTATTTTTCTTTTACATTTAGTATTTAAAGATTACTTTATTCACTTGTTCCAGGACATAGCTTAAATTATAGAATAAGCAGTTCTTAAGAGTAATGTTTAGTAATGACCCTTTCTTGGTTAATTTACCTTTTCTTGGTTCTTTTTAGGTATTCATGACAGCAGAGGGTATTTTGACATATTATACATACATGGAGTACAACTTGAAGAATTCCAATATGAATGTGGGTCTCATCATGGAAAGAGGATTGTTTTTGAACAGGTTAGGGAGAGTAAGTGGTGTAAAAGTATGTGAGGCCCACACCCATGGAGTTGCTGATTTATATCATTCTGTCCTTGAGTCTGAAATAGAAACTTATTTTTTGGGATTTGTGGACTCATGCTGCTGATGCTACATGGTAATGCCTCAGTATGGGAAGAGTTTCTCTGTGTGGTAACTCAGCCTTCTTCCTTTTCAGATATTCTTTCCTTCTACACTTTGATGTTGAAAAGCCTGGCAAGGAGTGTGTTGAGAGACACATCTTCAAAGAATCTCCATGTGCCGAGAAATACCATATTGTACATAATCCTCTTAGGAGTGCTTCAACTTCTAGTCAGGCTGTGCAGAAGATATGTAAATCCCAATGAAATGAGGCCTTACTGCATTGTGTATCAGAAAACAGCTGAAAACTCAAAGAGCTGCTGCTCTTTTTATTTCAGGAAACTCTGTGTAATAATAGTAATGAAAAAAAAAGAGTCTCATTCTGGACAGACAACAGGAAAATTGCTGTTGGAACTACTTCCTGCCACCTGGCTTCACCCACCAAGACATGGCTGCCCTCCAGGTGTGAGGCTAACTGTGATGGAGATAAGGCAAGATGGTAATGGAAGAGGGAAGGCAGATTCTGCTTATGTAGAAGAGGAAACTACATGAAGCAAATATAGTTAACCCTCCACATCCTGTTCTGCCTCCATGGATTCAACCAGCCATGGGTCCAAATCATTCAGAAAAAAATAATTGTACCTGTACCAAACAGAAAAGGTCATTTTTCCTTGTTATTCCCTGAACAATTCTGAAGGGGGGATGTCTGGATACCTATTCCTTCCTTGTCTTCCTGTGGGTCCCTGATTTTAGGTGTGACTAAGTCCTGTTCCTCTATCTAGGTCATGACTCACATCAAGCAATCCTACTTCCACAGGGTGAATGTGACTCTACTGTTGCCCTTGTCCCTTCAGACCCACTGGTGGAAATGGCCCCCTGCTTATTGCTAGTCCCGGTTGATTTTCTCAGTCCATTGTGAGTACTTTCACCTTGCCCACTCCTTTTAAACAATACAATTATTAAATGAGTTTCCTTTACTCTTTTGGGTCATCTCATTTTTGCTGAAATTTTGTCTCTGTCCTGTCCTCCCTTGCCCAGAGCCACCTGGTGTTTATTCAGTTGCTGGTTTTCTTCATCTAGTGCAAGGAAACTCAGGTTTGGAGGGTCCTATTTAGTAGTCAGTCCAGTATCAGATGCTTCAACCATTTCTGCTAAATTGTTGTATAGTCTTTAATTAGTTTGGTGGCAGGATTCATTGCCTCTTAAGGCAACAGTATTCAATCATTCAGTTCATTCAGTGAATCTTTTTTTCCCTACCACAGGCCAAATACTGTGTTTGTTTCTTATCTGAAGAAGCTCTAGCAAGGAGATTCACCTATTAAAAAAAGCAATTTGGATGCAAAGTGTCTGAGTTGTTTCAAAGATATTCATAAGTGCTATGAGATCATGGGCAAGCAATCACCAAATTTTGTCTTGGGCTATCAGGAAGATTTTCCCAGGTGAGGTAGTGTATGAGATGCGATGTGGAGGATGAGAAAACTTTTTTTTTTTTTTTTAAGTGAACAAGACAAGCTGGAGGAAGAGAACAAAAAGGGCAGATAACCTGACATTTAAGAGCACTCTATGTGCTGGAGTGAAGACAAGTGAGTATGGGTTGTGAGTCAGAGGGTGGCAGGACATGATTCTTCATATTGTTACGGGCTGTTTTGAAAATCAGGCAAGACTTACCCTATCTTGTTCAGACACCTCACCCTGTGTGAAAGTGGCTTCTCTTCCAGAGGCCACTGTTAGCACAGACACTAACACCTCCACCCTCACCCACTGGCACTCTGACCACAATATCGTTGAACTATGAACTAATGCAAGCTTGTTTTTCTGAGTAAGTGCTAAAGGTGTAATTTCTGAGAAAATGTACTTTCCACTTGATGAAATGTATCTTCTGATTATAATTGCCTCTCCTGCCCACCCGTCCCCCCTTCTTTGTGGTTTTAGCTCTTACAAGCTGCATTCCCAACCCCAATTGTCGAGGGTTGCGGAACTGTTTGCTCTCTGCTCCCTTGGTCCTGGCCAGAACAAATTTTTTATCTTTTGCTTCAAAAAAAGGACCCGGAGTTTTATTTGGGATTTTGGAATAGTGCCTTAACAGCACACATTCCAAATCTGTGAACACTGCCTGTGCAAAATGAGTCTGATGAGTCTTCCACCTGAAGACAAGTGCATCGTCCTTACAGTCCCCTTTCTTCTCCGAAGGCAGCAGCTACCCTTTTAATGACTTCTTGGCAGTGTAGCACTATTGCCTCTGTGTTGGAGATTAGGAAATTGAGGGCTTAGAGAAGGCTCAGTTTGCAAGTGGTGGAGTCAGGATTCCTGCCCAAGTGGTCTGATCCAGACTGAGTGTCAAGTCTCTGCACCTTTCTGCTGCCTCCTTTCACGTGGATTCAAGCTCCTGCACCACCCTCGTGGTGACTCTCAGGTTGCCTTCTTGCTGCTGATATTCCTCTTGAGCAAGGAAGTACAGAATTGATCACAGCATTAAAGCAATTGTTTGACCAGGGAAGGACTGACTAGGATTAGTGTCTCCATTGGTCCAGAGGCCATTCTCCCAATGACAGAGCCAGAGACCATGCAACCTTTATGCAGTCCACATCTTGTAGGTAAAGATCAGTCCATAGTCAACCAATGCTGCTAAGTCAGCTAAGACCCGTTTGCCTGTCTGATCTCTACTACTTTTACAGGTCTCAGTTTTAATGTCTCCTTTTGAACCTTATTCTTATTTAGATCCCCCTGCTGTATGCCATCAGAGCACTCCTTACTTTCCCAAGTATAATGCCCATCATGACTATGATACCTGTTTATTTAGTAGCCTCTGTGTTCCCTGATAGATTTAAATTTTTTTATTTGTTCTAATTTGTTGAACATGACAGTATAATTCATTTCTACATTTTGATAGATCATAAGCTCCATCTGGACAGAGGGACAGAGGCCTTGTCTTGACTGCTGCAGAATGCCCCCCACCCCCCAGCATCTGGTAAATATTCAGTGTTGAAGGGAGACAAGCTTTCCATGCATGCTGTTGTCCTATCCCTGCTTCATCCTCAAGGGCACCACCACTGTCTTCATTTATGACAGCACTGATTAATTCGTTCTATTTTGAGCTTCAGTGGAATCAAGCATTATATGCTTTTGTGTTTGGCTTCTCTAGTTCAATATGTCATTTATACTATTTTTTTTTTGTGTGTGTGTGGTGATTGAACCCAGGGCCTTGTGCTTGAGAGGCAAGCACTCTACCAACTGAGCTACATCCCCAACTCCTCATTTATACTATTTTTAATCTATTCACTCACTTCCTACTAGATTCTAGGATGGTTCCCAAAATTTCCCATGGTGAATATACAACACTTAAACCTCCAGACTGGAAGTTAATGGATTTTCCTCCCATGATTAAGTTATGCTACACTGCATAGTTGACTTTAAAAAGAGTTTATCCATGGTGGGCCTGACCTAATCATATGACGCTTTTTGAAGCAGACAGTCTTCTTTGGCAGGAAGCAGCTACCAAGAAAATAGAAGTCTTAGCCCTATAATGACAAGCGATTGAACCCTGCATAGAAAGAAAGAAAAAAAAAAACACCAAAAAACCAAAAAAACCCTTGGAAGTGGATTTTCCCCCGGACAATACCTCAGC
The DNA here is from genome assembly GCA_020662805.1 of Glaucomys volans. Taxonomy (NCBI): domain Eukaryota; kingdom Metazoa; phylum Chordata; class Mammalia; order Rodentia; family Sciuridae; genus Glaucomys; species Glaucomys volans. The sequence continues at coordinate 80,326 of JAJEJO010048738.1, read as the reverse complement.
CTGGCTAACACCTTGATTTCAATCTTTTAAAATCTGGAGTAGGAATCTAGATGCCAGGCTGGACTTCTGACCTGAGAAACTGTGCACTAGTAGGTGGTATTTTTTTAAGCTGCTAAATTTGTGCTGATTTGTTACTCAGCAATAGAAAAGCAAGACAGTCCCCTGACTCTTTACTAGTTTGTATGTAGCAATCCCATAAAACAAATTGCCTCATTATGTAAACTTTTTGCAGCTATTTTATTACATAGGACTAATCAGGAAATTATGTTGCTCAAAACTTGAGATTTTATGGATGTTTTCCTGGGATTGCTCTTTGGCCAAAATGAACTTTTGGTTATACCACCTTTATCAAATTTCAAGAATAAAATGATCCTATTATCGTAGTTTTTTTTTTTCTCTCTCATACAATTGGCTCAATTGTCAAAAGCTCTGCTTTAACCTGACAATACAGAAATGCTGAAGCCAGGGACTCATTGGTCAGTGGTTTGAAATCTGGTCTGTCAGTTATTAATTGTGTGCCATGGACAAGTCACGTATCCCTTGTAACGTCAAGTTCATTATTTGTGAAATGAGCTCAGCAGTGCCTACCTTGAGGCTGTCTGTGAGGCCTGGAGATGGAGTACTTCTCTACACTTTCTCCTTCATTTATCCTCACTTCTCTATCTTCTCTTTTTAGGGTACCATTTTACAGAAAGACAGACACTGAAAATGAAGGAGAGGAAACAGAAAAATCTTTTGGGTTTCATCGTTGGCTTTGTGAATCCACTAGTCTATAAAGCTATTTCTGGTGCCATAAAGAACATCAAGAAGTAATATTTCCTACCCCAAGAAGACTGACATTTGAGAGAGGACAGGGTGGGCTCACACATACCATCTTATTTTTGTGGGTCCTCAGTATTCTCTTTTGCTGATTATAAGGGTGTGGTTCTTGCAGGATTGCTCTAGTGTATTTTATAAGACCAGTGAAGCAATCTTTCCACTGTGACCCATCCTTGGAAGGGAGAATGGGAACGAGGAGGGGGAATATGTGTTTTTTCAAGGTAGGGGCCCATGAGTGGCAGCCCTCACTACTTGTGTACAGGAATGTTTGTGTAACAGAGCCTATAAACACAACATTCATGATTGCTTTGTAGAATGGAAAAATCAGTGACTAGATGGAAAGAAATCATCATCATGTACAAATTCCATGGCTGGTGTCAACTGCACAGCAGAAACATGGGCTTGATAGAGGGGCTGTTGAAAATACTCACTAAAAAAAAAAAAAAATCAGTTTTATTTTTTCTAATTGCTTTCCCAAACACATGGATGAAAGACAGTCTTATGTGGTTGAATTTGCTGGTGTACAAAATTTTACAAAGCTTAGGCGATCTAGTTTTTCACCCTAAAACCAGTGGAATTCTTATGTTTCACTTGGGAATTACATTTGAATTCTGAATACAGATGTGTGTTTTTGTCTTAATTTCCCATCAACACAGATGTTTACTTCAGAGAGACAATCATTCTAGATGCCTCCCAGACTTTCATCCAAGTTTTTCACAGAAATACTGTGTTGGACTATTGTGTAATAGAGCAGCTGCTGGTGTCTTTTACATTTTTTGGAAAGTTCCTTAATTTTTTTTTCTTCTGGAGATTTAAATCTACAAGGGTGAGATCATTTTATTTTAGGGTAAGAATCTCTTCTCTTTGAAAAGAATTTAGCTAACTCCAGTTGAGCTGTGGGAAAGAGAGAGTGACATTGCTGCTGTAGATTGATGTCATGGCAAAATGGGGATGACATTGGAATAACAAAATCTCATTTTTATTTTTTAGCAGAGAGAAGAGGTTTAGTCTCTGACAATGGACTTGGTTTCTAATATCAGATAATTTATATTCCTCACTCTGTAAAACTTTCTAAACTCCAAGTAAAACAAGTAAACTGAATCCTCTAATAACCGATATGTAAGCATTTGATTCAATGTAACGCAGGGTCACAGTACAGTACCTAAACATTTTTGTCTTTCTAATTTATTTGTTCTCTTTGCATCAAGTTAGAATGAGAGAGACATCTTCATCCAGGGTTAAAATTCAGAGTTTCTTGCAGTGAGATTTGGTAGGTGTGTTTGAGGCAGGTTTTGGAAAGATTTGGAACAACTGAGATAGCTTTCTGAAAAGTTCAACCAGGGAAGCTTGCTTTTTGCTTCTCTCACCTCTACACATTTTTCCTGTATCTATTCTTAGTCTTTCTGATACAGTTGACTAGATGAATGTGTCTGTGTGCCATCTACTCTAAGAAGAACCTGGGTGTGCCCTCCTGCATATATTGTTTTAATTAAATTGAATTAATTCATTTACATATTCCAACTTTGTTGAGGTATAACAAATAAAAATGTATACTCAAAGTATGTGTCGTGTGTATGTTTTAAAGCATATATTTATACATATTGTGAAATGATTTCCACAACCAAGCTAATTAACTTATCTATCACCTTGTAGTTAACTGCCCATCTTTTGTGGTGTATTTAACTCTTAACCGATTTCAAGTAGTCAATACTTTATTCACTATAATCACCATGCTGTATATCAGGCCTACAGAACCTGTTCATCTTGTTACTGCAACTCTGCACCCTTTGATCATCATTTCCCTGTTTCCTCTAGTCCTCATGGTTCTTGCACACCAAGTTTCTTTTAATTTGACTTTTTAAGATTCCACATGTAAATGAGATCCTGCAGCACTTGCCTTTCTGCATCTGCCTATTTCACATGGTGCAATAAATGTCTTCCCGGTTTATCACTGTTGATGCCAATGGTAGAATTTTCTTCTTTTTGAGTCTTAGTAATATTTCACTGTAATCAGAGTTTCTATTGGCTGAGGACTTTAGAAAGACTAAAACTAAGGTTGAAGTTTGAAATAATGAATAACATAAAATACAGACCTTTTCTTCAATGCCCTCTCCATTAGAACAAGAAGAAACTCTTTTTAGAGCTTGAAAAAAATGCTTAAGGAAAATGTTGCCCACTCAGAAGTGAATAACTTATGGAACTCATTATTTAAAGAGGCTGAATAGGGCTGGGGTTGTGGCTCAGTGGTAGACTGCTCACCTCACACTTGTGAGGCACTGGGTTCCTTCCTCAGCATCATATAAAAAAATTAGTAAACAAAGTAAAGGTAAAAAAAAAAATAAAGAAGCTAAATATATGAATATGGACAAGGAGCTACAAGGAGCTGTAATGAAATTATTGAGGGAAATGGATAAATTTGGGCAAGTCCAAAGCTCCTGAAGTTGTTCATGTGAGGGATGACCTATAGAATATGAAAGGTGTCACTGTTGGCTTAGGACCCCAAGGGCAGGACACTGGTCTTACCCACAGGGATAAACATTGTGTGTGTGTGTGTGTGCTGAGGATTGAACTCAGGGCCTCACACATGGTAGGTGAGAGCCCTACCACTGAACTACATCCCTAGCTTCACCAGGACATTTTTTAAAATGGCAGTTTTGTGACTTTGTGCTTCTAAGCATATGGAGGAAAATGAGACCATGAAATAGAATGCTTATAATCATGTCAGTATTTTTGAAGAAGTGGAGCATGTGGCATGCTTCTCCATCATGTGTCAAATCTGACATCTTGAGGTTTTGATGGTTTGTGCATCCCTTAATCGCTGTGTTGGCGGAGTTATCAGAGAAAAGCAACCCCATTCGGCTCCTGGTTATGTGTATTTTATAGTGACTCCAAAAAGATCATTTCATAAGTCCCTCTCTCCCTCCCTCTCTCCCTCCCTCTCTCCCTCCCTCCCTCTCTTTGTTCTAACTGGTTATACATGACAGTAGAATGCATTTTGACACATTGTACACAAATGGAGCATAACTTCTACTTCCTCTGGCTGTACATGGTGTTGAGTCGCTCCAACAGTGTAATCATACATGCACTGTCCTTCCCATCCCCACCGCCCCACCCCTCCTCTCACTCCCCTCTGCACAATCCAAAGTTCCTTCATTCTTTCCTACCTGCCCTTCCACCCCCACCCCCTGCCACTATGGATCAGCATTTGCTTATCAGAGAAAACATTCAGCCTTTGGTTTTTTGGGATTGGCTTATTTTGCTTAGTATGATATTCTCTAGTTCCATCCAATTTACCTGCAAATGCCATAATTTCATTCTTCTTTAAGACTGAGTAATATTCCATTGTGTATACCACATGATAAATGCCTATTTTTAATACAAATATCTAATTTTATTGGCTTATTGCATTACTTCTACAACGTTGAGATTCTGAACACCAGTTGTGGTTAGAAGCCAGTGCTGTCCCTGGTGAAGATGGGTTTTGAAGGTTCATCAGGAATTCAGTAATCTTAAAGGCGTCTGGATGTAGTGAAAAGAGTAATGACTGAGGTCAACCAGATGCGACTTTGTATCTGATTTTGGGGGAGTTACTACTGCTTCCTACTTTGGTTTCCTCAAAGTGCAGAGACAATAGCTACTTAATTAGGGTATAGTGAGAATTAGAGGCAGTCTAGTGAAACTTTGTTTTCAATGGGTTTTAGTGAAAGGGTTGGGGGTTGAACCATGAAAATATTTTTGTTCAAAAGTAGCTTATTATTATTATAAAAAAGTCAAGGAAACATAGACAAACACAAAAAAAGAAAACTGTTACACTTGTGGGTCCTGGGGGCTTTCATGACCGGGGGTAAGGACACGGTGTCACGAGCCAGACACCGGGAGTTGGATAAGCACGACCAGGAGCGAGTGGCTGTGGACTCATTTATTGCGGAAGTTGCACAGCCTTTTATTTGTTTAAGAGCCAATGAAATCTCCTCACCGCCTGGCACCACCCCAGCAGGACCAATCATAGTTCTCGCTGTGGACCCACGTTTCCACCAATCAACACAAGTCTCCATTTCTCGCCAGCGTCAAGTTTCCAGCTCCTCAGTATGACCCACAGAAAACAGAACATTCCATCACCCCAACACTGTTAATCTTTCAGTGGGTAACATTTTTCCCATTTTTATCTTTAGAATACATCGGCATCAATCTTTTAATCATTAAGTATTTTGGTGAGTCAATTTGAATGATTATATTACATTTTATCGTGTGGAAGAATTTTGGTTTATTTAATTAATCCTTTATTTTGTTTGTCTCCTTTTTACTGTTGCAAATATTCTTGAATGTGCATTTTTGTGCTTTTGCATTGTGGTTTATCTCGAATAAGTTCATGGAATGACTGGGTCAAAAATGTGTACATCTGAAAGTATGATACGACTTTTTAATTATCTTGTCAAATATTGTATCAGTACACATTCCTACCCTAAGTGGGTGGAAGTGTCCATTTCCTCTTACTTTTTCCAAACTTTCTTTGAGAAGAAAAAGTGGTATGTTATTTGACTTCACATTTTTAAACTACTAGTGAAATTAGATTTTATTAAATTTTATTTATTGATCTTTTTCCTTTTTTGAATTGTCTTGACCTTTATTTTTCAGATGGCATGCTTGTCTTGTCTTTTTTGTTTTAAAATTTAGTACTTTTTGTATCTTTGAACTACTGACCTTTTGTCTGGAAATTTTTGTCTGGTGTCTCCCCATCCCCCAGTAAAAACTGAGCTTTGATTGTTTAGAAGTTTTACATCAGTACCGGGTCAAACCTTTCTAGTTAAAATGACTTTTTTCTGTCTGGCTTAAAAAACTTTCTGCTCCAAGCAAAATTAAATATTTACCTATACATTCCTCTAAGGCTGTGGGTATTATCTTTCTTTACTAGCTTTAGAGTTCTTTGATACATTGTAACAGTATTAACATTTAGAAAAGGTATGATTTTTGAAATTAAGGTGTTAAGAAGGACATCTTAATTTTGGAGAATTAATCAATTTATATTTTATTTCACATTTAGATATATTCTATTTGTCAGTTATTAGAATGTCTTTAAGACTTGGGTCCAGTATAATTGGCATGTTTAGTTTCTAGTCAAATTAACAGGCTCTCTTCAGAGAAATTTTATTTGATACTTTGTCTAAATCCAGACTCCATTCAACCATCTCAAGGGTCCTATAGAACTAAATTTTAGAACATGCCATCAGGCACGGTGGTAAATGCCTGTAGTTCTAGCTACTGAAGAGGCTAAGGCAGAAGAATTATGTGAACCCACGAATTCAAGACCAGTGTAGGCAGCATTTATCTCAAAAAAAAATTTTTAGATTTAGATTATTCAGTAATAAAATCAACCACTATGATGGGTGGACAGGGGAGAAAAATTAGCAGAAATGTTTATTACTTGCAGTGGGATATTTGTATCATCTTGGCTTATTTATATTTGAAGGACAGTGTATTTTGTTTTATGTATTTATATCTTTTCACAACATTGCTAAAGTTAAAACACAAAAAAAAAAAAAAATTTTATTAAAAAAAAAAAAAAAGAAAGTGAATGGATTGTTGATTATGATGTAGTAAATTCTTCAAAAATACAACTGGATTTAATTTGCCAATGAATGTCATGTCATTTGCCACTAATTATGATTTTATTTTGGCATTTCCAGTATTTATCCCTTTCATTTATTTTTCATTTCTTGGTTTATATTTCCAGAATTGAAAAAGTAATGGAAATAACAACATCCTCTTCTTATTACTATTATTAACATGGGAATGTCTTTACTTTCTGTTAGGTTGGATGTGGTTCTTATCTTTGGATGTTTGAATGAATATTCTTTGTCTAGATTTCTAAAGTTATTTTAAAATGTGGAATGGATGTTGAATGTGATGAAAGAGTATTGACTTCTTTGAATGAAGGAAAAATGAAATGAAGGCAAAATCACAAATGAGACAAAGATACTGATAAAATAGATGAGATATTGATAAAACACTTGAAAATTATGAACATTAGTGCACAATATCTTCACAATATAAGACACAGGTATTGATTGCAATTTGATGAGAAATAAAGAGAGTCACAATCTAGTAGGTAAAAAACAAGATATTTGAGATCATAAATTATATAAAATTAATAGAGCCCTTTGTTGAACTATATTTTGTTCTCAGAAATAGATCTTACTTGGTTACAGTCCATTATTTTAAATATAATAAAGAATTTGAATAGTTTATATTTTTTAGATTTTTTCCTATTCCTATATTTGTGAGATTTTTTTTCCTCCTTGAGGAATGTACTAGCTTCACAAAATGTATTGATAAAATTTCTCTCATCTTCTCTAACTCCAGAACTGTATAAATAGAGGCATGACTGATTTCTGAAGACTTGAAAGAAATCAGTAGGCATGGGAAGTGTCAAGGGTGCCTTTTGGAAGGGTATACAGAAGGCATTCTTTGACTGCTTTTTTTAGTGTCAAGCTCAATTAAAGGTTCATCCTTAATTAGGATAAAGGCAACCCTAACAATAGGGTAACACCAGATGTTTCAGTCCACTTTCTGTTGTTGTAACAAAAATACCTGAGATTGGTGCCTAATAGTTTATATATCAGGATAAAAAGTAACAAAGATAGTTGAAGTATGAGAACTTGCTCATCTAAAAGCAGTGAGTTATATCATGCCTTCCAACTGTGTATCGAACACAATAATATTTGTATGATATTGGAACCTGTACTCGTATTGTGTAAATAATATGAAACTGTATGTTTTTCAAAGATTTTTTAAACTTTGGGAAATCTTTTGTTAAGATGTCAAAGGAATATAAGCTGCAAAAAAAAAAAGTACCTGAGACTGGGTAATTTATAAAGAATAGAATTTTATTTGGCAGGGAGGGAGGCAGGGAGGTCCAAGAGCATGCTGCTGACATCTGTTCATCATTTGCTGGGTTCTTCTTGCTGCATGGTAAGGCAGAGAGCATCACATGGTGAGACAGTAAGCATGTTACCTTGGGTCTCTCTTCTTATAAAGCCACTAATGCTACCTTGGTGCTCTACTTTCATGACCTCATCTAATTTTACAATTACTTCTCCTAAGCCTCTACCTTCAAATATAATTAACATGTTAATTTGTAGATGAGGTTTCCAACACTTGAACTGTGGGGGGATACATTTAAACCACAACATAAGGGGATGTCTCTGAAATAAAATTATTTTCCTCCTCCAATTTCCCCCCCAATTATCAGTTATCAAGTTTCCTTTGCTGTTGCTTCCTTTCTGAACAGTGGAAAGAAATATGCCTCTTCTCCTTTCCTCTATTTTCCCCCCTGTCTACACAAACAAAAACTATAGTACTACTCAGTAACCAAAAATGAGTAATTTCAAATGTGCATACCTTACTCTCTCACTTCTTTTGTATATGACAGAGTAGTGGTTAAGAGTGTGGCTTCTGATAGCTGAACCCCTCTCACCTGTGAAATGGGACTCTTTACCTGACTGTGAGGATTAACTGACATGAATATTTGCTATGATTTCAGTATTGTATCTGTGACACAGTAACTACTAGTAGTCATAGCACTTGTGAATATTATTACTGCATTTAATAAGTATTTTTGAATTTAGCTGATTTATAGCAGCATTTTTTTTCTTGCAAATGGATTTTGGGGTAAGGGGAGTAGAAGGTGGTCTTGAGTTTCTGCTTGAGGTCAGCATACTCCAGGCTAGCCTTGCCTCTATGTCTTAGCTCTTTCTGTTTGATTGTACTCTAGCACCCATGTCCTAACCTGTGTGATGACCACCATTGTTGTAAGCACCTGCAAGCTTTTCTTGTCTTCTCCTAATTAGAATTATTTCTTTCTTCACCCTGAACACTGTACGTGAACATACATATATAACTGCATTTAATAATATGAACACTTCTTGAACTCTTACCATGTGCTAAGTACTATGTGTGTGTATGAACTGTAATCATACTAACAATCTGAGGTTGATGCTTTCATGTTAACTATTTTACAACACGTTACTGCATATCTTATGAATCCTTATACCCTGAGAGCTTGCACTTGGATAGGTTCTCCATAATGGGTCTATGACACTCCCTCCACAAAGTACCCCATTTCATTTTCCCGGAGATGTTGCTTCCTTCTCTTGGTGTTCTCTGCTTGTTTCATGCCTCCTGGCACTTCTCTGGCTCTTTACCCTCTTCAATGCTTCCTCTTCTGCTAGAAGTCATCCTAACCCACCAAAGTCCCCACTGGGAGCTCTTAGCCTGGTGGGCTCCAGGCTGTGTGAGTAAGAGAGCAATAGCTGCAGAGGGGATGGGACCTAAATTTTAGTTTTGTGTGTACTTTGCAGCTGTGCATTTGCACAGCCATTTTATCTGCCTTGAAGAAGGTTTCTTCCTTCAGATGTCAGTCGTAGCTGCCCCTCCCCTTCACCCTGCTTGCACTTATTCCATATCCTACCCAGGTTTCTGCCATAGCACTGATGTTCTCCTTGTCTGTGCCACTTCCTGCCAGCTCTTTGAGGCCAAGCCTTGAGTTCTTTGTGTTCTGCAACTCTGTAACTCCAGTACAGTCATAGAACCTGCACATAGCCAGTGTTCCCCAACACTTATTAAGTCAACAGAAACAAAGTGTACATATTGCTAGGTCCTGGAGTACTGTTTATAGAGTTGTTTTAGGAAAAATGTAGATTAAACAAATACTTATGGACTGACTTGGAAATCTAACCTCCAGGTGCAACATGCGTCTAGGGAAAAATTCTGGGGTACTCATGTTAATTTTCAGCAGTAATATATGCACTCTACTGCCAAATGCTGAAGGATCCATTGTATTCTTTTCAGGTTGGCATAAACTCCTTTGCTCAGTGGAAGTCATATGCCCATGGGACAGAGTCTGGCTGCCTTTGAATAGAAAATGTTGGAGCAACACTAATAAATGTCAGAGTGAATACAATTTGCATGTGCAATAGCTTATTCCCATAATTTAGAGTTTCCTGAGTGACTGAGAGGCTCCAAAGGTAGAGTTCATCCCTCAGTCATTTCCACATAGTCTGGAGCTGTTGCCAAGCTCTGACCCTTTAGATGTCTCAAACAACACCCAGAGAGTTTGGGAAATAAACCTATTCAATTTGTTAGTATCATTTCACAATATTAATAGTTTGTGATTCTCTGGTAAGGGGTCGGGGGTGTTGAGGATATGTAGTTGACTTATTTTCTCATAAAGAACATCCTCATTTTCTTTTTCTACCAGTGTGAATTTTTCAGCAATGATGTAGCACTAGGAAGTTCAATTTAATCAAAGCTTCCCAGTATTTTTCTTGCTGAGGAGTGAATCACCAGGGTTTTTTTGATGGATTATGGGAGGGACATCCTTGCATTTTAAAGTTTATAGTGTGCAATTAATATGCTGTGAGACTTTTGAGAAGCAGTTTTGTTTCTTTTCTGGCTTACTACAGTCCCTTGTCAACATCTATTTTGAACTTCATCTTTTGTTCATGCGTTTTCACTCTGGGCTGTAGGACAGAGCACTTGACAGATCCTGGATGTATCATAGGCTGTTTCCATCAAAATTATCATATAGAAGGGATGTAGAGCAGCATTCTGGTGGGAATAAAGAACTAGTCCTTGACCTTGGAGTTTTGTTTGTATAGCAAACCCGTCATTTATACATAGAAGGTGGGCTGTTCTCTGATGGTAACTGCAGCCTTCTAGTAATTTAGGCCAAGTCCCGAGTCATCCTTTCTGCTCTGTGTTCAATCCTTCAGTTAATTTGGTAACTCCTCCCTCAGATATATCCATAATTACATCCCTTCCTCTCACCTTCTTAGCAACCACCTTGGTCCAAGCTGCCAGTGTCTCTTGCTGAGGTTCTTGCAATAACCCAATGGATCTTCCTACTTGCACCTATGCTCTTGTAATCTGACTCCAACATGCCTTTGAACCTCATCTTGTTCTCACACAGTTGTCCAAGTGATCCTGCTAAGACGGAAGACAGATCACATTATTCTGCAGAAAGCTCTCTGAAAACTTCCCATTTTCACTTAGAGCAAAACAAACCAAACAAGTCCTTGAAATGCCTGGAAAGGTCCCGTACCACCAGGACTTCTGTTAACCCCAACTCCTTTCTTAGTTTCCTTGCTCACTCTGTTCTCACCACGCTGTCCTCCTTGTTGTCCTTTGTACATGCCTGAAGTGTTCATGGCCTTTGCCTTTAACTGGGCTGCTTTTCATCTGGGTACCAGGATGGACCTCTCTGCCTCTCTCGTCTGCCTTAGCAGGTCCTTCCTCTTACTAGTGAATAGCTCTGCTAGTGAATAGCTGGTGCTGACACATTCCAGGGGTTACCATCTGTAGTCCTGATGTGTGCCTTTGCTCACCAAGAAGGGACCTGGGATGGAAGGAGATGTATAGCCAATGAAAATGCAGGTGGCAGTGCTCTTCCCTTCTCTTGGGAGGAGAGTATCATTTATATTTGGATTTTTAACTGAAGAAAACCAATTGAATCTATAAATTATGACATTGCTAATTTCCCTTTCCTACTCCTTTTCAGATTTATATGTCTTTTCATTTCTTGTTGATGATAGGAAGTTTAGTTATATAATTACTGTTGCTATTAAAATTTTTGTAATCTTTATTTATTTATTTAATGTGGTGCTGAGAATAGAACCCAGTACCTCACATGTGCTAAGCAAGAGCTCTACCACTAGAGCCACAACCCTAGCCCCTAGAAATTATTATTTTTTAAATAAAAAACTTAAAAGGCATTTCTATCTAGAAAAAATTAAATTTACCATTTAACAATTCTTGGATGAAAAGAGGAAAATAAGTCTGATATAAGGAATTTCTTTTTTTTGCAATGCAAATTACTTTATATATTTATGTTATTTTTACAGACTGCATTTTGATTCATTGTACACAAATGGGGTACAACTTTTCATTTCTATGGTTGTGCATGATGTAGATTCATACCATTCATGTAATCGCACATGTACATAGGGTAATGATGTCTGTCTCAATCCACCATTTTTCATACCCCCTCCCCCTCTTCCTCTCATTTCCCTCTTCGTAATCTAAAGTTCCTCCATTCTTCTCTCACTCCCACCCTTCACAACCTGATTATATATCATCATCCACTTATGGGGAAAACATTTGACCTTTGGTTTTTTGGGATTGGCTTATTTCACTTAGGATGATATTCTCCAATTCCATCCATTTATCTGCAAATGCCATAATATTATTCTTTTTTATGGCTGAATAATATTCCATTGTGTGTGTGTGTGTGTGTGTGTGTGTGTGTGTATATACACCACAGTTTCTTTATCCATTCATCTGTTGAAGGGCATTGAGGTTGGTTCCACAGTCTAGCTATTTCGACTAAAATTTGACTCAGTTTTTAAAATATTTTTTATATGGCTCAGTGGAGAAGGCAGAATAATGGCCCCTAAAGAGTCCATGAATATGTTGCAGTATTCCAGAAACCTGTGAATCTGTTGCCTTACCTGACAAAAGTCACTTTGTAAATGTGATTAATCTAAGATCTTGAGACAGGGAGATTATCTTGGATTATTTGAGTGGATTCAATGGAACCACAGGAATTCTTAGAAGAGGAAGGTGAGTAGGTCAGAGGGGGAGAGGCAGAGGAGATACAATGATGGAAGCAGAGGTTACAGTGAGGCCCTTGCTGGAAGGAGCCACCAGCCAAAGAATGTAGACAGCCTCCAGAAGATGGAGAAGCAAGGACAGAGTCTACCCCAAGGCTTCCAGAAGGAACACAGTCTGCTGACACCTTGAACTTAGTTCTGTGAGTCCCTTTTTGAATTTTTCTCCAGAACTACAAGATAATACATTTGTGATATCTTATAATTGCTAAAGCACCAATAGGAAACTAGAATACTTGGCTCTTAGTGAAACACCAACATGAATTTCTTCCCTTTAACATGGAATTTGATGATAGGTTATTTCAGATTCTATCCAGGGAGCTTTATCACTTTAAGATACTATGCCACTCCATTTATGTATGATCTACCAAAATGTATAATGCATTCTACTGTCATGCACCACAAATTAGAACAAATAGAAAAAAAAGAAAAAAGAGATACTGTGCTGGGCCACCAAGCATGAGGGCTTGCTCACCCAGAAGCTGCAGTGACTGACTCAGGACATAACTCCTACTTTCTAGACTTTCCTCCATATTCTCCGGCCATCATGTTGCTTGATCACTTTTCCTGACCTTAATGAGCTTTACGAACTAGTTTCTCACTATGACTTAGTTAAAGATCCTCAGACCCTCAGCTTCTCCATCTGGTTTGGGGTGTCAGAAGCTCTTTGTTCTTTCTGGCTCAACACTACCTGCCTACCTAGAAGATGCCTGGCTTTATGCATAGAGGCCTCCCACTCTTGGTGTCCTGTGGGTATCAACTTACCAATCACAAGTTTGCACAGTGTTCAGAGGCACATGTTCTTGTTTTGCTTTACAGTGGTGCCTAAGGGATTGTCTCCATTTGCCCATCAATTCATTTATTCTTTAAACAGTAGTTTGTTGAATAGCTACTGTGTTCTGGGATAGAAATTAGGGATGAATAGACAAATAAAGCATGGTCCACATCCTTAAGGACTTCATAGTCTATTGTGAGAGACCAATATGTAGAGAAATAATTATAAATAAATATGGTAAGAGCAAAGATGGAAAATTGCATCTTTGATTTCACTAAAGGGACTTCTCCTCTTTTCCTAGAGTAGTGGGAGTGGAGAAGCTTCCTTAAAGGAGGAGATGTCTGAGCAGAAACTTACAAAGAATGAGCAGGAACTATCCAGGCAGTGGTGGGAAGGGGTAAGTGGGGGAGGGTGTGAGTAGAAGAATAGGCACATAGTGATAATGATTCAGAAAAAAAAGGGACCAATTGAGCTGAAGCATAGGGATATAAAGGAGTGCACAGGGAACAAGTAATTGAATGTTATTGGAGTATTGAAGGTAAAGCAGAGGGTTTGGGAGGAGAAGGATGGAGATGTAGCCTAGGGCAAGACCTCCAAGAATCTTGCAAGCCCTGGACAGGAACTTCAACCTTAGTGTTCTGTCTGTCCATCTTTAGAGTATGTAAGAATCATTCCTTCAGTTCCATCAATACTATTCACAACCCTGGGCTTCAATTGTGAGCAAGAAGAAAATCTACTGCCTTCTTGCAGCAGGGTAGACAGACAACATGATAGGCACAATGAGAGGAGGGGACGGGGGCAGCTCATGAGCTTGGGTGAAGAGCCAAAAAGGCTTCCCTGAAGACGTAATGTCTCTGAACTGAGTTTTGATAAATGTTATTACCCAGGAACTTGATATGAAGGGTATCTCTCTGGTCCACAATCTCAGAGAATCTTAGTGACTAGGTCTGGCATAGATCTCTAAATCCAAATGCCACATAGCCTGGTAGGTGGTTCTGATGCAAGTGGATTTATAGAAGGGTTTATTTTTATGGGCCTCAGATGTTGAACTTCTATATATCCCAATGCAGGCAGTTAAAGCATGAATACCCTGAGATGTTGTAATTCTTCCTGATGCTTAACAAAAACATAGTTGCAATAACTTCGGATTGTTCTACCCACATCTTCATGGCTCTCGAATGATTCAGGGGGAAACTTTGGATGGGATATGGTTTGGGAAGTTCCCTTCTAAAGGTCGAGTAATGTGAGAACAAGCTTCCGTAGGTGGCTGAAGAATGGGCAAAGCCCTTCCTTAAGTCCTCCACCAGCTCCCACCACCTGCCTGACCCCAACTCCACTGCTTTCCAAGAAAGCAGAACTTCTTAAACCTTAGGAAGGAATTCGGGCCAGGGATACCTCCAACTCCTGTTTCTGGATTCTCTGCAATACTTCCTGTACTCTAAAGCACTGACCGACGACTTAGATCTTTTTATTCTGGGATGCAGGGTAATACAGTGAATATGAGACTAGCCTTACCAGTGGATATTTATCTAGGTTGTAGATATTGAATCTCTAGGTGTTCAGAAAACAAAATCTTGACGCTGTTCTATAGAGGTTCACAATCTAGTAGGGAGATGGGTGATTTCAATAACAAGACATTAAGTAAAATGATAAAGGAACTCACAGGATGCTCTGGGGACAAGACCTCTAGCTTGGAATGAGGGCTTGTAGAAAGATAAACCTTCATTTGGGACGTGGAGGATGTGAACAAATTAACTGGGGAGGAAGGTGAGGTTGGGATACTTTGTTTCCCTCTCTTGTACTCTGTGTTTCATTTCTATCATGTCTGACCATGGTGTATCTGTAGAGAGCAGGTTAGGGGTCTGATAGAATCACTATTTATGTATCTTCATTAACTTCTGGTTTGATTGGAATGAAAGTATCACTCAGTACTGGACTGAATGACCTACATCAGCAGTTTGCTCGGGGTTTCTTACAAGCTCATGTGAAGCAGATCCATTTATTTACAAAAGTCTTTCTCTTTGAGGTGAGAATGAGTCACTCCAGTGGGTTCGTACAAGTCTCTCCAGGGTACAGTTGGTTGTTTGGGACTGCAGTATGGGCAGGGTGGGTAACCACAGATGTGGGTGTCTATCTATGGACCAGTCTGATAGAGAATGGTTAGATGTCCTTGCTTAGTCCCTACACAAGCACAATCTCTTCCCTATCTCCCTGTTACCTCTTTTTTTCTTTAAATGCTTATTAACATATGTAACATTCCTTTCAAAATCTCATAAAAACCCAGACTTTAAGAACATACATGTGATTAGACAAAAATGATCATATGGGAATGCTTAGAAATATGTCCCACCACCTCCCTGGCTGATAAATATCATCCTTAGTTTAAGTGAAGCAAAAATTTTCCTTCCAAAGATTTCCTTTTTTGCAGATGGGAGAAGCTAAGTTGATATACGTGGTAAAGTTCTTAGAAACTGAAGACTAGGTGAGGAGAAGAAAAATCCTCTGGGCACTGGAGGAATGGTGGAATATTTTTCCCTGGAGGTTTTGAGGAGAGGGATATTTGTCTTACCTGTAGAAAAGAAGCAAAGGGGGCAGAAGAACAGAGTGTTTTAGTTAATGCTTTTATGAATTGTGTGTTTGAATGTCTTTGAGTAATATGAATAAAACATGGGGTTTATTAATTGTTTATTTATTTTGCCTATTTTGGTGATTTTTAGATATATCAGTGTTTTGTGATGAAATCACATTATAGGTACATACGCATCCTCATACAATTCTATAAATTCAGCATTGGGGAAATTGTGGACCATTCCCACCCTAGCCTAATTATGAGCTCCAGGTTAAATATCTATTTTGGTGACCTGAACAGACATTTC
The DNA here is from genome assembly GCA_020662805.1 of Glaucomys volans. Classification (NCBI taxonomy): domain Eukaryota; kingdom Metazoa; phylum Chordata; class Mammalia; order Rodentia; family Sciuridae; genus Glaucomys; species Glaucomys volans. Next base: position 64,193 of record JAJEJO010048738.1, on the reverse strand, counting down.
TCAAAAGAAGATATGCAAATGGCTGACAAGTATATGAAAAAATACAAAACACCTCTAATCATCAGGGAAATGTAACTCAAAACCACCGTGAAATAGCATCGTTCCACTTAGAATGACTATTATCAAAAAGACAAAAAATAAATGTTGGCATGTTGGCTGAGAAAGTGAAACTCTCATATACTGTTGGTAGAAATGTAAATTAGCTGGGCTATTATGGAAAACAGTATGAAGGTTTCTCACAAAACTAGAAATAGAAATGTCACATGATCTAGCAATCCCACTCCTGGGCAAATATTCAAGGGACGTGAAGCCTATACAAAAGAGACACTGTGCTCTCATTTTTATTGCAGCACTATTTACAAGGTCTAGATGAAATCAACTAAGGTGTTTGTGGATGGATGCATGGATAAAGAAAATGTGGTATAGATGCAAAAATGGAATATTGCACAGCCACAAAAATGAATGAAATTCTATCACTTGCAGCAACATGGATGGAACTGAAGAGCAGACAAATAGTGCATGTTCTTCCTTGTATATAGAAGCTAAAATGTTTATCTCATAGAAGTATAGAGTAGAATAGTGGTTATCAGTTCCTGGGAAGGGTGTGAGGGTATAAGAATAGAGAGAGGGAGTTTCATAGCTACAGGGGTGAAATTGAAAAGGAGGAAAATTTTCTAATGTTCTATATAGCACAGTGGGATAACTATTATTGGTAACAATTAATTGAATATTTTAAAATCGCTAAAAGGATTTTGAATGTTTTCAAAACAAAGAAATGATACGATAAATATCTGAGATGATAGATTTACCATTCACCCTGATCTGATCATTATACGTTGTGTATATTGAAATTTTATACTTGTGCCCCACAAATATATGTAACTACTATGTATCAATTAAAACTAAAAATGCATTAAAAAGGAATATTTGTTTTGGGATCTGGATTACTGAAATAGTCTCTGCATCACTTTCTTCTTCTCCATTTTTTTTTTTTTTGCATACTGTAGCCACATTGTTCTTACAATGTAAATTAGTTTTTGTCATTTCCTGCTTAAATCCTTTCAATGGTTCCCCTATTGGCATAAGTGCTATAGGGTGCATTCTATTTCTCGCAGATTCATACTAACTCCTAGTATTTCAGAATGTACTTGGGGTAGGATCTTTAAAAAGGTAATTAAATTAAAATGAGTTCATTATAGCAGATCCTAACCAATATGACTGTCGTCTGTGTAAATAGAGGAAAGTAGGACAAAAACAGGCATAGAGGAAAGACCATACAAAGACACAGGGAGAAAATGGTCATTTGCATGCAAAAGAGAGATGCCTCAGTAAACCAACTCTATATTCATGAGAAAATAAATTGCTGTTGTTTAAGTCATCTGATCATGGGCACTATGTTATGACAGCCCTAGAAAATGAAAATTGTAAGTAAAATAAAAATTTTACTTTTGTATTTTACATGAAATTGAACCCAGGGATACTCTACCACTGAGCTACATCCTCACCCTTACTATTTTTTGAGTCAGAGTCTCACGAAGTTGCCCAGGCTAGCCTTGAATTTGTGATCCTTCTGTCTCGGCCTCTCTAGTTTCTGGGATTACTGGTGTGCATCACTGTGCCTGGTCAATATATATATTTTTAAATTTTTACTGTATAAAGCTCTACATTAGGTCCTGCCTATATTTCTCTTGCTTGTCAAACCCTAGTCATCATTGTCTTCTAGAAATTCCTTGCTGACAGGACTTAGGCAGCAGAGCTTTTGCACTCATGGTTCCCTGTGTCTGAAGTCACAGTTTCCTCATCACCCTCCCACCCTTACACCTTTGCATAGCTAGTTCTCTTCTATCCTTCCTGTCTCAGTTTAATTTGCACCCTGACTGTCTGTACTCTCCTGCCTCATTTGTGGGTTCATGCATGCATGTGTGTATGCACGTATTTTTATCTCAGTTCCGTGTTGTTTCCTGTAATACTCCCCTGCAATCATTTCGTTTTGTTTGTAGCAGTGGAATTAGCCCAACAGAGGCAGGGACTCCTTTGGTTTAATTCACAGTCTATTTTCACACAAGTTCATTGTTCTTGACAGATACTTAATGAGTAAGTGAATATAAAGGATTTTAAAGGCCATCTATGTTTTTACCACCATGATCTATGACTGAAGCCCCTTTTGATGTGACTGCCTAATATCCCCCAGTTTCCCACATACCTGTACCTCTTTACCACTGCCGTGAAGCTCTAGTTCTGTGTTCCCTGTGGGCGCCTTTGCTGTGGGCCTTTCCTACATTTCATCACTGAATTCAGCTCAGCAGAAGACAGTCGAAGACAAAGGGGAAAAATTCCTTGTTTTTTTTCTTTTTTCTATTTGTCTTGCCTAAAATGTCCACAATTAAGGATTTTACAGACTAGACTCTTTGGAAATAAGTCGATCTCATAAATTGAACAACTGCTGAGAAATTACTACGGCTGTACTAAAGAAAATCCATCTGAGCTCTTATTTTAAATGTACTTCCCCCCACCCCCCAGCATTAGGGCTTTGGTTGTTAGTTTTCGACTGGAGAGCATCTTTAGAATTTTGCTTCTGATGGGCACAGAGCTAACTCCCATTACTATTACCATGGACTATCAATATTCCATGGCACATGCATTCCTTTGGAATAAAATTCTTTTAGTGTCTGGCATTAGCACTATTTAATTAAACAACTAATAGGCCTACATCTGTTTATAGTATGATGAACTGCTTTCTTGTTTGTCCTTTCCATGTGACCAACTCTTTGAGGGCAAGAATGTCTTCTGCATTTTCCAATCAATTTTTCTTTCCAGTTAATTCTTAATTGCAACTTGGAACGTTTTATTGCAGCTGGGACTCTGTTGCTGGTTGATACCATGATGCAATGGGTATGTGTTGACCTAGTTAGAGCTGCTGGACTTGGACAGAGAGCAGCCTTTCCTCTGCATCGTATGTTAGGCTGATTACCCTACCTCTGTCCCTCATCACACACTGAATATATGATCTTGTAATCCCCTCTGTCCCCGACTGATTTCTAATCTGCCATGGGTGCTGAATACACACTTTATGAATAAATATGTGAGGGTGTGTATGAATGCCTCAAATACCTCTTGTGCTATTTTTTCAAAATTCTCTGTAACTACAGTCTCTTCCTTAAGGATTTAAATATTACCTAAGATGATCCAGATGGAGCCATGCATAATAGTGCATACATGTAGTCCAGCTACTTGGGAGGTTGAGATAGGAGGATTGCTTGAACCCAGGAGTTTAAGTCCAGCCCGGGTAACATAGCAACATCTCATCTCAAAAACAGAATAAGAAACCAAACCACCACCACCACAATAACAAAAAATCCAGAAGGAAGAAGATAGTCCAGTTGAAAATCCCTTACCTTGAAGAGACATCGCTATCTTTCTTTCGTTAGCAGAGAGTAGGTCTGCAACTTGCAGCAGGTACAATTTGATAAGAGAGGGGAGGATGGTGGATTAAAATGTCCTTCCTCAAAATGTCAGATTGGAATGATCTGCTGGTGGGGGTCTCTGGGTGATCAGGAACAAACACTAAGAGCATCCTGAGCACTGGATAAGTTTGTGGCATTCCTGAAATAGGGAGAGCCAAAGAGGAAGAGAGGTTGTTGCCAAAGGCCAGTTACAAGTTTTAAGTTTTGCATAGGGAACCTGCCCACAGCAAAGCTTATATCTGTAATGAGATCATGAGTACTGTGAAAACTTTTTTCCTAAATGCAGGGTCACTGGGTGACCTATGAGATTCAAACTACCTAATTTACTTTCCATTTTAAGAACTGGTATTAAAGGAGTACCAAGGTCATTCTAGAAATAAAGAATCGAATGAAACAATAAAACAGAAAATACCCCTGGTCTGCTTGTCAGCTTACTGGGCACTCATGAACCAAAGACTTACTTGCTTTGCTGTGTGTGGCGCAGAAGAGACAAATAATAGTAAGAGTTTACACATAGTATTTCATTGTTTACAAAGCACATTCCTGTACATCTTGTCTATATTTCAATTAGGCTGATAGTCTGTTGTTCTCCTCTAGTCATAAATAGGGATGGTGGGGCTTGGAGATGTTATTGGACTTGCACGTTTACACTACTTTTAAGAATTTCTAAAACCATTACTTAAACCAAACTGTGTGTGGCAGATATATTTCATGAATGTTTGGGACCAATGGGGGTTGTTACATCTCAACATAAACAAAAGTAAACAGGTTAAGAGTTAAAAAGTAAAAATGTTGAACATTAGGCATTGTTATGCTCAAATTCTCTGGCTACCCACCCATTGGTGTCTCCTCAGGTCCCTGGTTCAGACTGCTTCTGTCTCCCAGCATCTCCCTTCTTTTTTGGGGGGTGTAGGCGGGTACCAGGGATTGTACTTGGGCACTTGACCGCTGAGCCACATCCTCAGCCCTTTTCTGTATTTGTATTTTATTAGAGACAGGATCTCATTGAGTTGCTTAGCACCTCACTTTTGCTGAGGCTGGCTTTGAACTTGAGATCCTCTTGCCTCAACCTGATGGATTACAGGTGTGTGCCACCACGCCTGGCAGCATTTTCCTTCTTTATCCCACATCAGAGTAGTGCATATTTTTTGTCTTCCCCACCTTGCACAGGATCACAAAAAAATGTTTGTTGATTTTATTGTCAATTAAGTTTTTGTGGCACTTGACCACTGAGCCATATCCTCAGCCCTTTTTTGTATTTGTATTTTTTTAGAGGCAGGGTCTCACTGTCTGAGTTGCTTAGCACCCTACTGAGTTGCTTAGCACCTTGATTCTTTTTAGGAATTGTCCCAGGCAGAGGTAGTGGAGTTTATCTTTAATAACCAGGTAAGTTCTTTGAGGTGTTATCACAAAGGAGAAAGAGTGTAGTGTGTGGGAGAATTTTTCATTGTTGTCTTCAGAACAATTGGTTTCTTGTATGAATATCTTCCTGATGTTCTCCCTATGTCTACGCTCCATGCAGCAAGAAGGAGGATTATTCTGAATGCAAGTGAGATTCTTTCTCCTTGTTTCCTTAAAACTTTTCATACCCCAGGTAAAATTAAAAGTTCCTAATGTGGCTTTCAGGGCCTTATGTGCTACTGCTGACCTCTGACCTGCTATGACCCATTCTTCACTGTGCTCCAGCCATGGTGGCTTCTTGAGAATCTGCCAACCTCCCTAACACCTCAGGGCCTTTGCAGCTCCCTCAGATTGCCTGCAACTTCTGCTCACTTCCCACATGTCTTCCCACTGCAATATTTCCGAATCAGGAAGACCTTCTGGGGCCACTCTTTAAAATTGCACCCCTCTGCTGTTCTAACAGCTGTACTAACACATTATTGCTTAATCATTTCTACAATCATATATTTGTTTTTTTTTTTTTTGTTTCCAGACATGACAATGACAACTCTGTGAGAGTAGAGTGCTGCTCCTTTTTTTCTGGCCAGCTGCTCTTCCCACATTTCCTAGAACAGTGTGTTATACTTGGTAAGCTTTGGTGCATTATTTGTTGAATGAATGAATGTTCACAGCCACAGTTATTTCTTGAGCACCTGCATGTACCAGAATCAGTAGTATCTATCTCTGTAGATTATATTTTGAAAATTTGTTTTGCAAAGATCCTCCCTGAAAGCAGTGTTCCCCAAATGCAGAGCATTGTTGCTTCATGTTCCCCATGGCCTCTCCTTTCTCCTCCCTTATAGGGGTTCTGAGGCCCATTGCTGTGTTTCAGGAGTTGCTAGATGTTTTCTGTAAAGGGCCAGATGGTAGATATTTCAGGTTTCACAGTCCACACTGTTTCATATCAGTCACTCAATGCCTTGTGGGCTCTATGGCACAGAAGTGGGGCATAAGGGAGTGAGTGTGGCCTACAAGCCAGTGTGTGCTAACCCCTAAGCAAAGAATATGCCAATCAACCCCAAATTCCTTAGTTGGATGGACAGTGTGATAACTTTCTTACCTGAATGACATCTGGGATTATCCTGAGGGGAAGGCTTCATTTATCAAAACCAATGACTTGCAGAGGAATTTCAGAAATCCACAAAAGGGATTTTGAGAGAGTGGAAGTTTTCCACTTAACCCCCAAATCTATTTATTATGTTTGAAGAAGGCCATCCTGCTTGAGAAAGGCCACAGTAAGAGGGTAGTCAATCTAAAGAGATAAACACAAAACAAATAGGACACCCACCAGGTCATTCTAACTTCCACTAAGTTCACCGTGGTTTGTGGAGTAAAGGCTTCATGATCAGACTTTGTGCATGGACCTGTGATGATGTGCACCCTGGGACAGCTCGAGGGCTCCATTTACCTGCACTGTCATACAGCACACAGGAAGTGTGTCTCTGACTACCACCCGGGTACTGAGGGGCTACAGCTGAGAGTCAAATTCCTAATCACCTCCTTTCTGGTTTATTTTTCAGGGCTTTATTTGCCAGTAAAAGCTGTGTTTAGTAAGCAGCTAGGTAACACTGCTGAGTTTCTGGATCTGCCAAATGACTCAAACTTCTGCAGCCATAGAAGTTGTATTAACTTGTTAGGTCATAGGGAGTCAGTAGGTTCCATATGTTCAGTGTCTTATGCCAATCCTGTTAATTTGAAACAGACTGGTATCACGCAGGGCCAGGAAAAATTTTTGGCTACTCAATATGAAGTGGACATGTGTAGTGTTTCCTTCGTTTACAAAAAATGCTAAGGGGAAAAAGAACCGGTGAATCACAGTATTTCACAAAACTGAATTTCCACATATAGGTTACAGAGAAAATATGCCTCATTAGTAAGATGCTTTTGTATTCTGCTGACTGAAATTGGAAGCATATTCACAAAGTGTTCCATAGCTTTTTCAGGATTCCAAGTTCAGTCTGAACTATGTGTTACTATTTTTTAAATTTAGTGCTTATTCTTCTTGATTGATAATCAACTTTTTATTTTTTAGTTGTAAATGGATGGCATGCCTTTATTTTGGTGCTAAGGATCATTGATACCCAGTGCTTCACTCATGCTAGGCTAGTGTTCTGCCACTGTGCTACAGCCACCCCTGATGATCAATTCTGCACCCCCTGGTTGGCTTTATTTTCAGCTTTATTGAAGTATAATTGACAAATAAAATTTTATATATTTAATATGTACAATTTGATGACTTGAAATACATATATATTGTGAAATGTTACCAAAATCAAACTAATTAGTATAGTCATCATCTTTCAAAGCAAATTTTGTGTCTAGTGTGAATGAGAAAATTTAAGTCCTACTCTTCTTGTAAATTTCAAGTAAACCACACAGTCTTACTGTATATGGTCAACATGCTGCACATCAGTTCTCCAGAACTTGCAGATCTTATCATGGAAAGCTTGTGCTCTTTGACTATTATCTCCCTGTTGGCCACCCCCTGTCCCCCCGACATCTCTGTTAACCACCTTTCTATCTCTACTTCTGAGTTCAAATTTTTCAGATTCCACATATCAATGAGGTTATGCTGTATCTGTCTTTCTGTCTTTGACTTATTTCATACAACACAATGTCCTCCTGGTTTACGGGAGTGGACAAGGGAAGAATGGAGGAACTTTAGGTTGGGCAGAGGGGAGTGAGGGGAGGGGGTATAGGGTGGGAAAGATGGTGGAATGAGACAGCTGTTATTATCCTACGTACATGTATGATTGCACAAATGGTGTGACTGCATCATGTACAACAAGAGAAATGAAAAGTTGTGCTCCATTTGTGTGCAATGTATAACTAATTAGAGCAAATAATTAAAAATTCATCTCAAAATAAAAAATAAAAGAGTTAAAGAAAATGTGGTCACACACACACACACACACACACGGATATTATTCAGCCTTAATAAAGAAATTCTTCTGATAATCAAATTTTTAAGATAATGTCTCCTGATGAAACTGAGTAGCAATGTAGTGCCACTTTAGAGATTTAACTTTCTTGGTTTGATACAGAATGGACTCTCTGATCACAAGGCTAAATGAAAACACAGTTCAGAAGCACACACTTGGTAAGAAGAAGAGGACTTAGACTGTGCCAGAGAGGAAAATTTATTTTGAAACATTGTCCCATCCAGTCAGAGGAAAAAATGGGCAAAAGCATTTGATGGAAGGAAATTACGTTCTTAGCTTAAATAAAAATAGTAATAAATGATTCCAAAGAGTTATAAGGTTATCTGTTTTCTGGTCTTTTGTCTTTGGCACAGTGCATTTTTTCCTCACCAAGAGGAAAAAAAATTGTTTTATTGCTTGGAAAAGAAATTTCTAAATATTTCTAATCATAAGATTACAAATACACACATTTCAAATAGAATTTTATCTGTCTGATCATTCACCAAGTCTCAAGTTGTTATTTCTTTCTCTTCCTCTCTCTTTCATTTTCCCTTCTCTTTTCCCCCTCCTCTCTTTCTATTTCTCCTCATTTCCTCCTTGTTTTGCTTGAATATGTTATTTAAAATAGTGACATTAAGCAAATACTTAGTCTTATCTTGAGATTTTAACATAATTAGACAACCCACACAGTGTGGATTAGATGCAAAGCAGGTAGTTCAGTTAACATGCCCTTCCTATTTCTAGAAAAAGATGTATTACGTAAAACCCTGATTGTTTTTCCCTTTTTTATCCAAGTTAGCTCTATTATGTTAGTATCAGCAGATGGGTTTAATTTGAGCCATTTTTCATTTGGACCACCTTATGCCTTTTCCTGGGAGCCAAAAATTAGAGTGAGATCATAGTAGGGATTGCATAAATGCTACTCATTAGGGTTATTTAAGAACTTGAGTGGACATAACCAGTTGATGATAAAATTAGGAAATAAACAACAATTAAACATCATCAAAAATCCTACCAGATCTTTTTTCCATGTCTCTGGATATTATAATAAGAACTACATAATTGATCTCCATTGTCTGGAATTTAAATTCTAGGACAGATAAATTTTATAGCCAATTGTAACCTTTCAAATTGTGGGTACTTTAAATAATATTTATTATTTTGGTTTATAGGTTTAATAGCACTTTCATTTTTATTTATAACTTGTTTTTCACATCAGCCTTTGAAACATGTTGCCCCTGGCTTACTGAAATAGCAGCCCCCAAAGTTTAATTCAGTAACTTATTCAGGAGTAGAACTGGAACTGGAAACCGATGGAAACTGACACGCAAATGTGACTACTAGTTGTGACTCTGAGCGCATACTCTGTGAATTTAGAATGAATATGAAGTGGTAGCCTCTCTAAACTAGCTTTAGTCTACTGAAAACATTCACCATGGCTCAAATATTTCATTCCTGTCATGGATAGTTACCTAACATAACATGCTACTAAAAGTTACAATCATGAAAAGCTGATGTATCATCTTTCTTTCTTAAACAAAACAAAGAAAAATAGTTTCAGTTAAATTGTCCACATTGAAAACTATTTGTTGAATCATGTTGTTGCTATAAAATTGGAAGATACCCATGGTAGATATTACTTCTGGGCACCGGTATCTGATTCTTACTGTCTCCCTCTGGTCATGTGGGAGGAACAAATTTTTGCTCCTGTGAAGTGGGGTAAGGCCATGTGATCCGCTCTTGCCAATGAAATGTGAGGAGAGGCAACATTTGGGTGGAAACAGTTGATAGTTGGGTTTGTTTCCCCAGCTCTCTTTCACTTTGGCAGTGGTGTAAGTACATGTTGAGATGGAGATGTCATTAAACAGAGGCAACTGGGATGCCCAGCCAACATATGGAGGACAGCTGTCCTGGAGAGTGTCCTGGACCAATGATGGGCTCTGTTTGATCAAGAAATAAATTTTTGTTGTTTTAAGTGCCTAAAATTTTGGAATTGTTTGTTACTGCTGCAATCTAGTCCGTGTGAATCAATTCAAAATGAAATTGATATGTATTGAGCTAACATAGCTTCTTTAATTCCCAAAAGGTTCTCACTGAGCCATAGATTGCTGTGACTTCCTTTTTAGCATGCTCTTTACTTCCTCTTTAGCATCCCCCGAATAAATATTCTTGAATACTGTGACTATAAATTCAAGTCATTGAATAATTTTTAGAGAGTCTGGAATCATGAAGGACATTTTTATGTTTTGGGTTTGAGGTATACTCTGGAAGCACATGATTAGATTATGAGAGCTGTAACCCAATTAGTGGGTTAATCCATTTGATGGCTTAATAATTTGAAAGGACCACTGTACTGGGTGATAACTCTAGGCAGGTAGGGTGGAGCTAGAGGAAGTTGGTCACCCTAGAGGCATGCCTTTGGGAGTTTACATTTTGCTTCTTATACCTTGCTTGCTCTCTTTTCTTCTGGTCTCCAAGAACTGAGCAGCTTTCTTCCACCACACCCTTCTACCATGATGTTTTGCCACATCTCAGGACCAGAGCAATAAAATAGGCTGATCATGTACTACAATCTCCAAAACCATGAGCACCAAATAAGCTTCTTCTCCTTTAAGTTTTTCTCATCATAAGATAGTTTGGTCACAGTGATAAACAGTTGACTTGCACATACCTGTTGTCCAAAATATTAATTCTTTTTCTATTAGTTCAAACCAATTAATTGAGAATAATAATAATAAAAAAGCCCAACCAACCTGTTGATCGCATCTTACCATTAATTACCAATAACTTCTGTTTTAAGGGGAAGCATATTTGCCCATGGACCAATTCACACTTTATTGATTCTGTGTGTGTGTGTGTGTGTGAGTGAGTGTGTGTGTCTGTGTGTGTGTCCATATATGTACCCATACTGTTTAAATACTGTACATATAATTTATGTAAGTATTAAAAATGATGGTGAATATTTTATATAGTTTTAATTATACATAGAATGCTACACAAAAATGATCATTCCAGAGGGTTTCTGCTTTTCAGAGGTGATAGTGACTGTACATATTTCAGTTCTTTATCTCTAAAGCTTATAGTTCCAGGCATAGCAGGGACTTAAATATTTGTAGAATGAATTCATGTAGATGTGCCCTCACAAAATGTGAAAGGAGCAGTGTGGATGCCTACAAGTACTCCCACTTTGTTAAAGCACCTGGGAAGTGAACCTGCTAAGCCCAACCAATCGAAGAATGGATGTTGTGGAGGACAAGGTAACTTTACGTGGATTACAGGAAAAGCATTGCATTTGGAATCTGATGATGTGGATTCATATTTTTGATAATTCACCACATTGAAAATATTAGTTGTCTCTTTTAATACTCAGTTTTGACATAGAAGAGGGACCCAGTAATCTGCCTCATAGGACTTTTACTTGGGGTCTACTTGGAATCTCTTGATTATATGCAACTTGTGGTGTTGCATACATTCATACATATTTCAGTTTTTCTAAGGTTGAGAGAAAATAGTTTGCCTTATTCTCAAAGAGTATAATGAACTTTAAAAATGGTTAACAATAATTGATATAAGGTTGATATCATCAAGCTTTTAAATACCAAAGTGGAGAGAGCACAATTTGGGAATGAAGATATACCTTTGTTTCTATACTTTCATTTATTTTGTTTTGTATCCTTAGTGGCTAGTCCCAATGACCAATTCTGAATGCAGAACAAGAAAATCAGTACAAATCATTAATGAAAACATTTACAAACATTTGTAGGCTCCATATGGTTTTCAAAGTCAATTGTGGAACAAGTAGCATGATTATCCCCTTGAGTGGATTTGGACAATGATTCAGAGTTGAATTAGTCGGTCAGGAACTTCCTTTTCCCGCAGAGAAAGTGACTGTTCCTGACTTCTGCTTCTCTTAGCACCTGGTCCTCCTAGGTTTTCAGGATCTGGGCAGTTGTTGTTTCCCCACATGCTACTGACCAGCTGGCTTCTCTATCCACACTGCCTGGTGCCTGAGCCTACGTATTCATATTCTCTGTTAAGGATATGCTCATGCTGCTCCCATAATAAGGGAGAGGTGGGTGGGGGTCGCACACCAGGAGAGCAGCATCTTGGTATACCCAATTCTGTTCTAGTCCTGAGTGCTATAGGAGGCTGCAGAAACAGAGAACTTGAGACCCCACTCATCCTGGGACCAGTGACTTCCAACCTGCTCCAAAGTGATGTTTTCTAGAGCCTATTTCACAACCCCATCTCAGTTAAAAATGTAACCCCAACAACAAAACTGTGAGGTAGATAACTTCTTCCCTTGTTGAGCAAAGGGGCCTTAGGGTACTTAGCTGTCTTGTCATATATTATAATTGGGAAGTCAGAAATCAAATACCAGCCATAAAATTCAAGCCTGGGATTCTCCACCCCCAAACTTGTCTCCTTACCTCATTTTATGGTTTTGACCCTTTTCCTCATGTGTAAGACACACATGAAATAACCAAGGGACTAGGAGGAAAGAGATATAGAAATGTTGCTATGTATTATGAATTCAATTACTTTAATGTCCTTTAGAAGATGTAAGTAAATAATGGAATTTCTTTATTTTTTTTTTTAGCTGTGGGAGTATCCATCATGAATGCAACTTGCTCAGGAATCAATCCATGTAGATTGAGTTCAGTAGGGACAGATAACTGATGCATTAGTCAGTTTTCCATCACTGTAACAAAATACCTGAGATAATCAACTTAAAAAGAAGAAAGGTTTATTCTGGATATTTAAATTCATGGTCAGGTGACCTAGGTTCTTTTGGGCCTTTGGCCAAGCAGCACACCATGTTAGGAACAAGTGACAGAGCAAGCTGCTCACTTTGTGGTGCTCAGAAAGCAAACAAAGTGTATGAAAGTGGTGTTCCACAGTCCCCTTTGAAAGGGTACCTCAATGACCTAAATCTGCCACTGGTCCCCACATTTTAAAGATTTCTGCCACCTTCTAATAGTGCCAGGCTGAGGACCAACACTAATTCATGAGCTTTTGAAGCACATTTCAAATCCAAACCATAGTGGTTATCATCTGTCAGGGAAGATGATGCTGCTATGCAGTTGTCTTTATCTTGTGCCAAGACCACATATCTGTCAATCTAGTCTTCTCTGAAGATTTAATGTTTATTCCAATATTGTGTTCTTTCTGCTCATACCTGTATTCCATCTCTTATGACTTTTTCTGTTGTGTCTTTTAAAAATATCTTTTCTATGGAAGTCCCTATTCTTTTTTGATCACCTCTACAGGATACTATCTCTATGGTTTGTTTTAACAGGAACCTGCCTTTGTGATAGAAACATTGTTTCTCCTTCAGGGCTTCCGGGCTGAGTACAATCATTCTTTGATCCTGCAGATAACACAAGAGATTGTGTGTGGGTGTGTGTGTGTATGAGAGAGAGAGAGAGAGAGACAGAGAGAGAAAGAGAGAGAGAGAGAGAGACAAACAGAGAGAGAGAATGCTAGAATAGATAAGGTGCAGTAACAAATACAACCTAAATTTGGTTTAGAGAAATTTATTTCTTGCTTATATTGTAGTCTTGGGTAGATTAAAACAAACAAACAAACAAACAAACAAACCCAAAACTCCCTGATGGACACTTCAATATTTCAAGGGAATAAAAATAGATGGCTAAGGGTTAGGCTTCATTTTGCTCTTGCCAAATCCTTGACTTGCTGAACACATCAGCATTTACAGCTGAATTATTGGTCCTGGTCCAACAAACATGGTGACTGCCCTACCTGAATCTTCAACCCTGGTCTTGATAAGTATGGCAACCCTGTTGACCTCATTTCCAGTTCCTGAACCACCAACCACTCTGGCTTCATGGATCCTGTTGATCTCATGAATTTCTCTGCCCTTGTTTGTATTGATGTGCTCCTTCTCCTAGACCTATGTCTATCATACTAGCCATTAGCTTCTAGATACCTGATGTTGGACCCACTAGCTATACCAGCTCTGTCAGCCATATTGTAACCCATGATGCAAGACTTCAACTACTATACAAATCAGGATGTGCTATGTCCATTTTGCTAAGATGTGAACTTATATTTTGGGATGCATAAAGCGCAAAGTATCAAATACAGACAATTTGCTGCTTGTAATAGTGTGATGGATTTGTGTCTTGCAAAGGCAGAAATTGTGATAAATTTTCTTTTGTGTATAGGGCTATTGTGTTGCCTTATTGAATGTATTTTTGAGTAGAGAGAACTTCTTTCTAGTTTACCTGTTTCTGAGAAGGGATTCCTCATTGTAATTTTACTCAGCTAATGATTAGAATTTTGCACAAACTAGATTCTAGCTCTATACATTTTAAACCTTATTTTCCATATTCTTGTGGTGCTTGAAGTCACAGGACATATTTGCATCACAATGTGGCCTCCGGCTGTGCACCTTAGTGTCATGATGCTTGGTGGGCTGGCACAGGGCTGCCGGAGTGTTTCTGCTCTGCGATGACAGGTAATACTTGATGATACCTGGAAGTAACTAGAGACCACATAAATATACCCCTACACACCCCCAGAAAATACATCTCCAATTCAATGTTCCCTTATCTGGATTAAAAAATATAGGCAGCATATCTTACTTTTCTTCATTCTCCCCCTTTTCTTCCCTTTTTTCCTCTCACATCTGATGAGCAATAGCTAATGTCTAACAAGTTTTGAGGGATACGCATCTTGCATGGTGATATGAAAGACAAGCACCCCACTTCATATCTACTTTTATAAAATTCTGATACATTTTATAAAAAATGACTCATTCTGGAACACACTGTGAAGGACTCTCAAGTTTAAGCTTTTGTTACTTAAATCATCTCCCCAGGCATCCACAAAGGAGATTGAAAGGAAGGTTTGTTAAAACAGAAGGACAAAGCAATTGAAATGGCAGTGAAAAGCCAACCATAAAGAGTTTCAAGGAAGAAAAAGCCACCAGCAGCAATTCCACAGAGAAACTGAACAAGAAAGGACCAGAAGGAGTCTTGGTAGACATAAGGTCATCACTGACTCATTATACACAGACAAACATTCTATTATTTTGTGCCTCCTCTCTCAATCTGTCTAAAATGGTTCCAGAATCTATAGGAATAGGGAAGATTTGCTGAAAAAAATGACGATGTCTTTAGACGAGAAAGACTTCATGAATTCTGACTTTTAAGAATGTGTCCTTGGAGGGGGTGATGAGGGGTGAGAGAAGAATGGAGGAACTTTAAATGAGGAAGAGAGAAATGAGAGGGGGAGGGGGTGAGGGTATGAAAGATGGTGGAATGAGATAGACGTCATTACCTTATGTACATGTATGAATACACGAATGGTATGAATCTACATCATGCACAACCATAGAAATGAAAAGTTGTACCCCATTTGTGTACAATGAATCAAAATGAAGTCTGTAAAAATTTAAAAAAATAATTAAAAAAAAAGAATGTGTCCTAAGAAATCTTGGGAAGCCAAAGGTCTTAAAATCAGCAAAGTATAGGGATGCAGCCACATCTATGTTCATAGCTGCTCAATTCACAATAGCTAGATTGTGGAACCAACCTAGATGCCCTTCAATTGAAGAATGGATAAAGAAACTGTGATGCATATATACACAATGGAATATTACTCAGCCATAAAAAAGAATAAAATTATGGCATTTGCTGGTAAATGGGTGGAGGTGGAGAATATCATGCTAAGTGAAATAAGGCAAGCCCAAAAAACCAAAGGCTGAATGTTTTCTCTGATCAGTGGATGCTGATACATATCGGGGGCGGGGGTGGGGGTTATGGGGGGGATAGGAAAGAATGGAGGAAGTATGGATGGTGTGGAGGAAAATGGGACGGGAGGGGATGGGGGAAGGAAAAATAGTAGACTGAGACAGACAGCATTACCTTATGTATATGTAAGATTATATGAACTGTGTGAATAAAATAAATAAATAAATAAATTAAAAGAAAAAGAAATCTTGGGAAGCAATTCTATCACAATGGAGATCATTGTCTTGTCTGATAACAGAACCTGGTAGCTGTTCTCTACAGATCCAGCCCCACTGGATAAAGGTTGATAATAGGTTTTTGTGGATTTCAACCCACAACAAATTTCCTTGAAACATGTTGACTATTTCACCCCTCACATCTAGTATTTTTCATTTCTGCCAGTCTCATTGACGTCTTTTAAAAAGCATTTCCATTTTTATCCTCATCACATTCATATTTTCCCTCTCTCTAGTGAATATGAATCATAATTTTAATAGTTGGTAGTTTAGTTATTATTTTAATGTAACTTTCTGCTAATTTCATCCTCTCCATAATTTCTGGCTCCATTTATATTGTTGGATTGGTCTCTCTCTTGGCCAATGGGTCATACATTACTGGTAATTGTTGATTGGATGCCAGGCTTATTTTATGTTTTTGGGTGCTAAGTTTGGTCGTCTCCCTTTAAATGGGGTTGCACTTTGCTCTGGAATGCAGTTAAGTTTCTTGGAAATAGTTTGGTCCTTTTGAGGCTTGCTTTAAGCTTCCTCAGGGCAGAGCCAGGGCAGTATTTAGTCTAGGGCTAATTTAGTCTGCTAAGGAGGTACTCTTCTGAGAACTCTACCCAGTACCCTGGATATTAGAATGTCTTTCCATTTCAGCTGGTGGGAACACAAAATATTCCCAGCCCTGTATGAGTTCAGAGAATTGTTTGGTCTACTGGTTGTTTTCCTGGCCTGGGGCAGTTTCCTCTCAGGCACGCCAAGATGTCCTACTGCAACTGTCAAGACTGGAGGGGACCCCTCTGCGTCCTCTGTGAGGTTCTCTTCTCTTTTGTATTCTTTCCCACATATTCTAGTTTCCTTGGCTTTCCTAGACTCTAATCTCTGTCCCTTGAACCCAGCAACACCATTGATCTCTGATGGGCCATACCTTTTCTGTGCTGCAGCTGGAAACTCTTCTAGGCAGTGAGTAGGGCTCACCTCATCTGTTTCTATTTCTCAGGGATCAAGCCTCCTGCCGCCTATTGTACAATGTGTGAAAACTACTGTTTTCCCCCACGTATTTTGTTTGACCTTCTAGTTGTTCAAGGTGGGAGGGTAAACTGGTATCTGTTAAACCATTTAGACTGGAAGTGATGATTCCCAATGTATTGATTTCTGATTGACAACTCAGGGTAAATACATTTCTACACAAGTATTGTTAGAATTTATTGTTTCTCAAACATATTAACAAAGATCTGTCAGGAAAATAATCTGTTTTCTACCTATTTCCTTAATAGAGTATTTTTCTTCTCATCGTAAGTATTTCTTTTAAATGATGGTGCAGTTTTGGAGAAGATGTGCAGAAAAGCTGATCAAAAGACTAAAAATTCACTTTTGATAGTCCTTGACTTCTAAAAAAAAAAATCTCTGATCAATAATTAGTTTTTGCTGGAGCATTTCCTTCAAGCCTCTTGGTTCATCCAGTTATTGTCCTCTTGTATTATTATAATCTATTAAAAAACAAACAACACAGTACTTTGCATTAGGTAGAGGAGAGTGAAGGGAGGGGAGGGGATATGGAGGTAGGAAGGATAGGAGAATGAATCTGACATTATTACCCTATGTGCATATGTGACTACATGACCCGTGTGATTCTACATCATGTACAACCAGAAGAATGAGAAGTTAAACTCCATTTATACGATGCACCAAAATGCATCCTACTGTCATGTGTAACTAATTATAACAAATTTAAGAAATCTTTAAAAAGAAAACAACATCTGGACAACACGAAATCTTTTTCAGTTGATTGTGTTCCCTGACTACGAATGTACTGATGAGGTGTAAATTACAAACCAGCAGCTTTCTACCTACCATAGTCCCACTGTGACTATTCGTATACCTAACTCTGCCTGTGGGCGAACCCTAGAGGGAGCGGCAGAGAGGTTCTGAAGCAGCCACCTCTGCTCACAGTGCCAACACTGCAGATATGTGTGTTGAAACTGAAGGAAGCGTTGCTGAAGATTGAAATCTAAAGAATACCCACAGAGCATATTTATTTTTGTATTATACTTTTAGAAACAAATTTAAAGAAATATAATCTTCCTGCCTTGGCTATTTTTATACAGAAATTTCAGAGTGAAAAATTTACTCCTAATTTTAAAGGTTACAGAGTCTGAGATTTTACTGAGGAAACATGACAAAGGAATGCCACAATGGTCAGATATGCAAAATTGCTCTTTATTTGTCAAATGTGTGTTGAAGGCCCACTGTGTGTGTTAAAGATCCGCTATGTGTACAGTATTGACACCAGGGAGTTAAAATTAACCAATCGACCAAACCAATCTTACTTTCTCAAAGAGAAATGACTACTTTGAATTTTATTGTCTCTTAGTATTCACTTAGCATTAAAGAGTATACTTGGTTTCGTTGGATTTATAGAACAACATAAGAACTGAAAGCAATTTTTCATCATATGACAAAAATTGACTTTTAAGGTTCTGTTTTCATCTACACTACTACATTAATCTTGGTTTTTCCCTTTTTGACCTTCCAATAAAAGAAGGCTACTTTTCTACTGTTAGGTGTGCAAATAAAACTACATTACACAATATATATGTATTTTTGGTTTAAGGGTACAGGGCGTCCTTGTGTGTCATTTGGCATAATTCTACTATGTTGTGTTCACGTCCATTTTTACCCTGGCTGTAACCTTCTTGTGTCTTGATCTCATTTATAACTACCCAATCTCGACCTATAATCTTTCTTCAACTTTCTGTCTGCTTGGCTTCCAGTTTGAGCCCTAGCTCAACTAAACTCTTTTGGCTCTTGAACCTTCTGCATCACTTCCCAGTCAATGATTTTTCACTCCTGGCACAGAAACTTCATTGGATGGCGTCCTGTAGTGGTGACTTATGACTCATTCCCTTACCCCACCCACCACTAGTCACTCTTAGGAGCAACCCTGAGGAAATGTAATTGTGCTCCTGGAGGGGTCAGCAGCCAGAATCAAGTAAATGCTTCTACCTTCTTTCTTCCAACAGGGATTTGGTACTTACAAATACGTTTTTGTTGCTCAAGGTCATTAATTTTTATGAATACCATCAGGCCATGAATACTGGATTTATTGACATCCTCACAACTTGTTAGTAAAAGAGTGAAGAATGGGATCTCAGCTCACTGTGGACAATCTCATAGATTATTTTAGTAAGTTTGGCTTTGACACTCTCAAACCATCAGATTCCATTTAAAAATCAGTCTTCCTTTAGGCACATTCTTTAAACTTAACATCTATTTAAGCATTTTCACAATAGTGAAAAGATCGCTAGTTTAGATATCTTACTCATTTTCTTAGACACCCTCTCCAACTAATAAAATAAATCTGGAGAATCGAATCATTAAGGATCTCATTAGAGTAGATTTACAATGACTTGTAATTAAGAAATACTAGTCATTGAATTGACTAGGAATATAGTTATCCCCGTAAAGAAGAAGGGGCAGGGAGTTATAGGAAGAGGCAAATATGACTTGGCATGAGTACTTAAGACTAATCCTTGACCTTCTAGAGTGAAGTGATTTTGTTGTCATCCTAGAATTTATCTCAAAAATTTGTATGGGTCTTGTGTAATACTCTAAAATACATGTTAGTACTAAGCATGTTTTAAATTACTTATAATTTAGTACAATTATTACTCTAGAAAAATGTTCCATGATAGTCCTGTGATTATTTTGTAGCCCTGGCACATCATCAAGCATCCACATGAAAATGAGAATCTTAGTTTGAGAAGCTTTGGCAAACACTGAAGAACATTGATTATGGAATTAGACTGACCTATCTTGAATATTGACTCTTTCTTTCTAAGTAGGCATGTTACACAACCTCTTTAAACTTTACTTCCTTTTAGGATAAAATGGGGATTCTGGGAGATGGAAATAAGATAATGTGTATCTAGCATCTTATTGAGAATCCGTTTTAATATACAACTCAATTTGTGAATGGAGATTATATAGACTTCTTGAGGCTGGAGGCCTTGTACGTTCAGATAATGCCTGGCACCTAGGAGAACACAATAAATAGTAATTGAACTAGTAAAGCAAGAGCTCATTATAGTGATCGAAGACAGATTAATGTATGCATACAAGCTTAACGCAGTGCTGGGATACATTAATTCTTTACGAATATTTCTGATAATTGCCTGATTTGGCAAGGGCTCGTCTCTGGAAAGTGAGGACTAAACAGAAGATGAGTAATTCTGCATCAAAACTGTGGTACTTGTCCTCTGTTGTCCCTTGTGAGAAATGCCTAAAAAATGCTGATGCAGAAAATTGTACAAAACCAATGAAAGCATGAATAGAGAAGACCCTGCTACCCACTGCTCAGATCGAGAAGTAGAGCTTGAAGCCTCTCAGAAGCCACAGTATGTGCCCCTCTCAGTTAGTTTCCCTCCCTCCCCTAAAGAGACAGCTGACTTTTATCAGGTAAATATTTCCTTGAATTTCTTTATGGTTTTACTTTCAAGATGCATTCCTAGATAAAATTGTTAAATCTTGCCAAATTATAAAAAAAAATGTGTTTGAGATCTTTTAGTTTATAAGCTCCTCTTTCATTCCCTTAAAACTTATCTTTGGAAGAACTGGGTTATTTTGTTTGACCTCTAGAATTTCCCATCTAGAGTTAACTGCACAGTAAAATTATGGTGCAGTTCAGCTGTTCCTTTGTTCCCTGAATTTCTTGCAAATTGGCAGATGGATCCAGTGAAATGATCAGATAGTTGTTCTCACTGTAACTGGAGTTATTATTATTTTCATCAGGAAGTGCATCACACATAGCTTCTGTTTTCTTTGATGTTAGCAATGATTGTTTTAGTCAGCTTTTTTGCTGCTGTTACTAAAAGAATCTGACCAGCACAATTACAGAGGAGGAAAAGTTTATACGAGTGTTCACTGTTTCAGAAGTCTTAGTCCATAGCTATGCCCCTTCCACACCCCACCTGCCTCCAATTACCACTCAGTTAATCCCATCAGGGATTAATTCACTGATTAGGTTAAGACTCACAACCCAATCATTTCTCCCCTGAATCTTCTTGCATTGTCTCACACGTGATCTTTTAGGGGACACCTCATATCCAAGCATAACATTCTGCCCCTGGCCCCCGAAAGCTCACATTCATTTGACAATCCAAAATACATTTAGTCCATTTTCAAGAGTCCCCATAGTCTCAACAGTTCTGAGATTGCTCAAATTCAAGTCCAAAGTCTTTGAGGCTCAAGGCAATCTTGCATTGTGAGTTTCTATAAAATTAAAAGTAATTTACAAATATCCAACATATAAAAGTACTGAGTAAACATTTCTACTTACAAAAATAAGGGCATAGAAAGAAGGGATGGTACCAAAAAAAGACCAAAATCCCGCTGTACAAACAAGTCCTGTACCTCCATGTCTGGCATCTGGGGCACATGGCATCATGATGTTCTCTCCAAAGGGCTTGTGTAGCTCTGCCCCTGTGGCCTTGTTGGTTGCAGCCCAAGTGGCCTTTCTGTTGACTTGTCTATACTCAATTCCTGTGGCTTTCCTAGAATGATGGCTCACTTTACTGGCATTTCTTAATCTCGGGGTTCTCCCTGTGGCTTTGGCTTCTTCTTCAAATCTCCACACTTTGCCCTCCCATGGGGTATCCACAGGGACTCCAACCCTACTACACCTTATCTGGCCTCCAAGGCCTTCCTTTGAAATCTTGGTGGAAGCCTCCATGACCCCCTAACTCCAGCACCCTGCATTTCTGCAGAATAAGCACCATGTGGGTGATTCCAAGGTCTGCTGCCATCCTGAGCAGTCGCCAAGCCTCCAGAGACCCTTACTACATTAGCCTCTGAGTGGATGGTTGAGCATGTTGAAAAAACTTCCTAGGTCCCCTTGTGCAAGAAGGGTGCCCCACTGGTCTCTTCACGAGAGAATTTTCACCTTTACTCCCTTGAGCTTGAGATGGATGTGGTCTTGCCAGCTACTGAGATGCCCTCAAACCATCTTTCTCAGTGTTTCTTGGCAAACTCTTTAGCATTTTTTTTTTTTTTTTTTTTTTGCGGTGCTGGGGATTGAACCCAGGGCCTTGTGCTTGCGAGGCAAGCGCTCTACCAACTGAGCTATATCCCCAGCCCATCTTTAGCATTTCTTTAGGCGGTAAAGCTTTTAACAACTGCAACTTCATTAGCTCTAGTTTTACTCCATCCTTTCAAGTTCACTTTTTGCAAATCTTTTTGCTCTTCTTTCTGTTCCTGATTATCTCAATAAATTTGGCTAAACAGCACCAACAACATCCATGCCACTGCCTGAATGCCATGCTGCCTAGCCATTTCTTTCACCAGATTAAGAAGTCCATCACTTCTAAAATCAGCTTCACAGAAAGTCTCGGGACATGGGCAAAATGCAGACAACTTCTCAGCCAGAACATAACACAACTGGTCTCTACTCCAAATTCCAATAGAGACCCCCTTTTCTGAACACTCTTGAGCTGGATCTTCACTGATCATTGTCCTATCACCATTCTGGTCTTCTGAGCTCCCACCAGAATCAGCCATTAATCTCTGCTTACAACAACCTAAAGCATTTCCAACTTGCACTGTTAAACATCTCAGAATTCCTCCCACCAATTCCAAAAAGCTTTGGAACCATCTGGCCAAGTTAGTTACAGCAACAACCCCACTTCTTGGTACCAATTTCTGTTTTAGCTTTTTCGCTTCTGTGACTTAAAGGATCTGACCAGCACAACTGTAGAGGAGGTAAAGTTTATTTGAGGGCTCATAGTTTCAGAGGTCTTAGTCCATAGAAGGCTGGCTCAATTTCTCGGGGCTTGAGGTGAGGCTGAACATTATGGTAGAAGAGTGTGGCAGAGGGAAGCAGTTCACATCATCAGGAAG
>JAJEJO010048738.1:0-41486 GCA_020662805.1 Glaucomys volans | reverse complement strand
AGAGAGAGAGAGAGAGAGAGAGAGAGAGAGAGAGAGAGAGAGAGAGACCACTCTCCAAATACAAAATATATACTCATAGCCATGCCCCCAATGAACCACTCCCTCCAGCCACACCACACCTGCCTCCAGTTACTACTCAGTTAATCCCATTAGGAACTAATGCACTGATTAGGTTAATACTCTCACAATCCAATAATTTCTCCTCTGAACCTTCTGGCATTGTCTCACATGTGAGCTTTTTTGGGGGATACCTCATATCTAAGCCATAACATTGAGGTTCAATGCCTCAATTTTTAAATTTATTAATTTAAGTGGACATATTCTAATTCTGTAATTTAAGTTTCAGCTCATAATTGCAACACTTTTATAAATACTTCCCCTCCTTAACTATTTGGTTGACCCATGTTTCAATTTATATAGGAAAGGTAGTAAGATCCTTCAATCTCTTATCAAGGTTGGATTCATCTTCCTCTTTTATAACCATTATTCAAAATAAAGAGTGGTTCTCTATCATCTAAGAAATTTAAAAGATTACTATAGACTCATAGATTTAACCATATTTGATGTTTTCAACCCATTCTTTTTTGCTTTATTGAAAGCAAAGATTAACTTTATTTAAATTCCTTGTTTATTGAAGTTCTGATTGTTCCATCTTTGACTAATAAATTCAGTTTGGCTCTTGAGTCCTGTGGATAATGTCTTTGCTGCCTGATATGTCAAAATAGGTCCATGATCTTCACGTATGTTTTCTGCTGCTGACTTGGAATCACCAAGTTCTTCAAGAAACTGGCTTCTTTTAGTGGGAACTAATTGCACTGTTAGAAATTTTGCTACTGTCTTGATCAGTTTCTAGGATTCTTCAGTGAACAGTTGGGATATACATTTACAAAGTGTGTGTGCATGTTATGTGTAAACACATATATGTATATGCATGTGTGTATACATATATATGTATACACACACACACATACACACGGATATATTTTTTATTAAAATAAAATGCCTCACAGGACTGTTTCAAGTTCAGTGCCTGTTTTCTGTGCACAAGCATTTTGCCTGAGAGAGCATAGAGAAGCTGGTTAATGATATGCTAGCTGGCTGTGGAAACATTTGGTAAAATGATGAATACCAAGGGTTTCAAATACTTGATATAACAATGAAGAGTTACCTCTAATATGTACACAATGTTGTTGTTATGCTTTGGATATGATGTGTCCCCCCAAAAGCTCATGTGTGAGACAATGCAAGAAGGTTCAGAGAAGAAATGATTGGGTTATGAGACCCTCAATCCAATCAGTGAATTAATCACCTGATGGGATTAATTGAGTGGTAACTGAGGGCAGGTGGAGTGTGCCTGAAGGAGGTGGAGCATTGGGGGCATTGCTTTGGGGTATATATTTTGTATCTGGCAAATGGAGTCTCTATCTCTGCTTTCTAATCACCATGTGAGCTGCTTCCCATAGTCACACTCTTCCACCATGATGTCCTGCCTCACCTTGAGCCTGGAGGAATGGAGCCTGCTGGCTATGAACTAAGACCTCTGAAACCGTGAGTCCCCAAATAAATTCTTCCTCCCCTAAAATTTTTCTGGTCAGATCTTTTAGTTGAAGTACCAAAAGAACTGACTTAAATGGTTATCAACAGGTCATCATTTCTACATACCTCAAACTATTAAATGTTCATGTAGAAAATGTAGAAAAACTACAAGGAAATTTAGAATAAGCTAGACTTTACTTTTGTGATTCAAATTAATCTGTTTTTAAAACAATATTATACATGCTATGACACTCAATAAATAGTAATTTAGTAAGCTCTCTGGATGCTTGTTCATTCTCTCATCCCCAGTACTTAGTATAATGGGTTTAGCAGGAACACAGTGTTTATGTAACATTTGTGAGATGAATAAGTATCGCTGGTAACATGCAGTGAGTACATTGGTAGAACTGTTGAGTTCCCTTGGCTCCATCTTAAGAACATTATTTGCGGGCATTAACATTAGTTTTACACTTTATTGGTTCTGTATGACCTATGACAGCAACTTAATTATAAGCTTTTGAAGCCTTTGGGAGGTCTTAGCCTAAGAAATAATATTAAGAGGTTATTAATATTATCATCAATGTCTGTAATTTTCCTAAATTTAGTCTTTGTATGAATTGTACCTTGTATTTTTTCATTACATCATAGAGATTAATTAGTTAAAGTAGATAGGAATGAACTTAAAGACTGACAATAACGAAAAATTAAAAGACAGTGTTGATGAATAAATTCTGTTAATCATTATAAAGTTAGAGCTGGCATTGCTAACATCTTAAAATTTCATTAAATAACTTAACTCTCCAGAGGGTAGTCATTCTATGAAATTATATAAAATTAGATATTAATCACCAGGAAGTTTTTTAGAAATTATTTTATTCTTTCACTTTTTTAAGATAGTGTAGAAATTTTTCTTTGATCTTTGCAACTAAATTATTGAATTTAAAGATTAGATAACCATCTTCTTTATTTCCTTCAGCTAGGAGAATATGTTTTTATTTCTATTTGATAATTTCATATATTCTGGTGCTTCTATTAGTGGGAAGCTACAAAATGGCACAAAATGACACACTTTCATATTTGATGAAGCAGAAAAAGGGAGCAAGAGGGTAATGGGTAGCTTCACCACATGTGAGGATTGAAGGGAAAAGTTGACTTTTTCCATTATCTTTGCATTTAAATACTCCCTGTAATGAACTTGCACCAAGAGTGAGGCAGATATCTGTTATTTTGCTATTCAAATGAAAGGACAGGTATTTGTCTGCAGAGCTTAGGAACCCAGAATTTAATTGCCTGCCATTCCAGTCCTGTGTTTCCATGGAAGCTCTTTAAGTTTATACATCCTAAAATAACTTAAAATAACTTTCAATTAAAAAAGATCATATCAACAACTGAAACTCAAAAGCATTTATTCTAGTCTGAAGTGAGTCTGCTGAAGGTTACACCTGGCTAACAGTGTTTTATTTGAACTGTATACTGTTAGAAAAATATTGAATTTATCAATGTTAAAAGTATGAATTTAAAAAACCCCTCAAGTATGTATTTCTGGCATCTCCCAAAACACTAGGCTGTTTGACAACACTGGACCCACTTTTTTTGGTTATAACTATTGATTGGAGGTGAACACCAGAGTTACTCTAGATCCTGTCTCTTCACTGGTCTCTCTAACACTGAGACTGAGCATTGGTTACTCTTTATCAGGACAGAAATGAAACATTTCTTGTATATTTGTCTCTAGTAGCAGTGGCAAAATAAAAGGTAGACCAAGAAGTTTACACATATCAAGAAAAATAGCAGAGAAAAAAAGAAAATATTTTGTGTATGCAATACCAGAAAATGTTTTTTTTTGGCCTTTAATATTCAAAGTATATCAGTTTTGAAAGAATACAACTAAAGAGGGTCATTAGGAAACAAACCATTCTAGGACTATGACTGATACAAGAAAAAATAATTGATAAAAAGAATGACCTAAAGATCTGATTAAGTAACTGAAATTATAATAGGCTTGTTTTAGAATATTAATAAAAGGTACAGATGATTTTAAATGCAATTATGTTAATTGAAAAATATTGACCAGGTATCGAAACTTTTTGGAGATGGGGAATTCATGAGATTATGGGTTGAATGCGGCAGAAATTGTGTCCTAAACAGAATTAAGCATTTGCAGATATGAGCCTATCTAGAATATTGCTTGGAGTGTTGGAGGTGTGGGAATACTTGTAGAGTTTTTAAAACACGTACCTGATAAAAACACAGATATAAATAATACCACCTAATAGCCTATATTTATCTTGGTATTGACAGAACTTCAGATGTGACTGAAAAATCTTTGGATTTGGTACCAACTTCTTTATTTTTTTAAGGAACACTCTTTAAAAACTTAACATACAATGGTAAAACTTAGTAAGTGCTGGGACTCCTCTAATAGTGAACACTAAATTATATTTATTTTAATATCATAAAATTTAAATGAATGGGACATTTTATAAGAATGTGAGACTACATTGCATTCATTCGATGACATCCATCAGGATTGCTTTTGTTGAAAAGTTAAATATAACATGTGCCATTGGATAAATGTGCCTGGTGCACATCAGGGACAATTCAATCACAATGACTTGGATCCCTATAGATGGTCTGTTAGAGCTTAGTTGTGGAATGGAGTTGAAAGGATTTGTTTTATATTTTTGAATGAAATTACTGTTCACTTTATCTGAGAAAAATTCTGTCTTGGCACAAAGAAAGAGTGAACTAAAGACCTGGCATTTCTGAGTGCCATTAGAACTTTGAAAATCTCTTGGATATAATTCTTTGTAAGCATTTTTGTATGCAGTCCCAATAGGGGGATTCATTTTGCTTATTCTTTGTGGAGGTATTTCAAGAGAATTGATTGGATAAAGTTAAATAACAAAGCACCATTTCATTACCCCAGTATTGGACTTTCCATAGACTATTTTGGAAAACCAGGCTTTGGTCTGAGGCTGAACTGAGGCTTTTACTTTCTGTACCCATATGGGGCTCTTGGAGCTGCTTCCTTGATGATTCCAAGTAGAATCTTGTCCACTCAGCAGCATAAGTAACTGCACCACGTTCTTTAGCTCAGTAAACAAAGAAGCAGAGAAAACCACTGGTAGATTGGAACCAAACCTAAGTTACTCTTTAAAATCAATTTTTAAAATTATATATTTAATAAATAGGAAATAATACACAAAGAAGAATGATAAAACAAACATCTATGGACTTACTATCCAGCTTTTAAAAAAATATGGCTTGAATATGGTTTGTTTTCCAAAGCTTCAGGTACTAGAAGCTTGGTCCCCCGTGTGTTGATGTTGGGGAATGATGGGACCTACAAGAGGTGGGTCCCAGTGGAAGGTGATAAGGTCATGGGGTGCCACATTCTTGGAAGGGCTGAATATAGTTCTCTCAGGACCAGGTTGTTTCCATGAGAATGGATTGTTATAAAGTGAAGCTACCACACATGCTTGGCCCCCTCTATGTATGCAGATCTTTCTGTTTTTTGTTTCTCTGTCATGTTGTGATGTAGCAAGGAGGGACCTTGTCAGATGCCAATGCCGTGCTGTTTGGAATTTCCAGCTTCTGGAATCAGGAGCAATTTTACTTTATAAAGTGCTCAGCTTCAGATATTTTGTTATACCAATACAAAAAGGACTGGGAGACCCCTATCCCTCCACACAATATGGTGTTTGATATGTACATTGTTCAGGGTTCTCAAGAACAGATTCAATTACAGATTTTGTATATATTTAAAGATATGTTGCTTTGGATATCTTCAAAGCAAGAGATACTGATTTTCTTGTTCCTTTTGTTTTTGCCTCTGTGTATAAATATTATGGAGACATGGTCATTAAATAATGCTTGAAAACTCACAAAAGTTTACATTCATAGAATAAGACTAGACATTATTTTTGAAGAAGAGGAAGTAAAGACAAGGTATCTTAGATTGCTCATATGAATCAAGATTTGTAAGACATTTATTATCTTTTTTGGCACATTGGTTAGGTTGTGTTAACTATCATGGGACCAACTTTGCTCAACTTTCATAAATATTCTGGTAATAACTGTGTCAACACCAGGAATTTATAGCAAAATAACCTTGTTTTCTAACAAAGATTAAGGCAGATTGATTTGTGTTTTATACTTCTAAAAAATGATTCACTTTATTTGCCAACTTGATGACTTTCCCAGCTGCTCTAGATTCAGAAAATTCTAAATTATTTGGTGTATCGGTTTTTGACCTTTCTCTTTTCAGTGTCAAAGGAAAGAGAAAAGGGTAAAGATAATACAATAAAAATGTATGATTTTTGACTTTGGAATTTTCAAGTGTCCTTTCTTCTTTTCTTGCCTGAATCTTTCTGAATCTTGGCTCTTTTGTTGTCAACCTTGTACAACTGTCTAAACTCTCAAAAAGCTCAGTTTTCTCATTTGGAAAATGAAATAATCAATAAGAGTAACTAATTCATAATATTGCTGCCAGGAATGAGACAATAATGTAAGATATGAGGTATATTTCTGGTATGTGAAAAGTGCTTCATAAATGGACATGATTTTTGTTACTATTTGGACAGTAGCTAAAATGGCATGGAATTGAGGACATGGAATTAAGAAGAGAAAGGACAGTGTTAAGAATGGGCTACACATGTAGTTAGTGAAGTCACCCAAGATGATGGCAGGAGGAAAACCATGGTTTGCAATGTCTTTGGTGAGTCGGGGAGAGGTAGATGGAAGCCGTTTGGTGGCAGTGATGAGAAATGAGAGAGGCATGATCCACATAGGAGCAGGCATTTTGCTAGAAGGAAGAAGAGGAAAGATCTGGACAGCAGTCTTGGGGAACAAGGGAAAGGCTGATCCAAACACCCCAGCCTGATGTATATGGCAGAATGGGTGTTAGACCCTGAGAGGCTGCAGAGGAGGCAGGGAGTTGGAAGAGACTGAGGATGTTGTAAAGCTCTGAGAAGAGTTTCTCTAAGACACAGTTAATAAATTTTAGAGAGAAAGGAGACGTATAATTGGTTTGAAGGAAAGAGGCCCAAAGCAAGATGAGGACGAGATTGTGGGAGAGGCGAGCTGACAGGAGGGAATTGTATTTTGGATGACGATCAAGAATCATAAGAGGGTGAAGCACAAGGCTTCCAGAAAGAAATAAAACTGTTTTGTGGTTCCTGTCGAGATGGAGAAATCAACTTGAAGAAACTATAAAATGAGGCTGAGGCTGAGGCTGAGGCTCTCTTGAATGTTGGGGTGTAGGGGCTGCTGTCAGGCAGTCTGCAATGAGAGGCGGGAGGGAAATTTCTGAACTATACTGTTGCCTCTTCCCCATTTCCTTCCAAGGATGCCTCCCCTTCACAGAAATTTCGAGCAATGCCTGCAGGTAATAACAGAGTAGCATAGAAGCTTTGCTGGGGAGAGAGGGTGGAAAGCAGCCATGGAGTGGCTAGTTGCCCTTGGACCTTCACACCTTCATCCCTTCTCCCTCCAAAGGTCCAGAGATGATGGATTTACGATGAGGGGGAGATTACCTTGTGCCAATGTGATTTCTTCCCAAATATTGAAGGGTGGAAACCTGACTCAGGATCTGTTTGGTGGAATGGGGGCAGATCAGTGTCAATAGTAGTTTTCTATGCCCAGGCTCTCCTTCCCTTTCATTTAACTTGCTGGGACTGACAGACAGACCTCCAAGCCATTCTCATTGCACAATACTGAACAGAATCATAGCTACTGCCATCTTGCTCAGAAGCAAACAACAAAAGAAAAGAAAAAAAAAGAAAAGAAAAGAAAAGAAAAGAAAACAAAACAGACACAAGGCCCAAAGAAAAAATAGTTTTATATGCCAATAAACATTTTTGGCATAAAGTTGCTCATGATGCTCTCTCATTTTTTCATGTCTGATGGATTTATTGTAATAACTACTTTTTTGTATTCGTCTCTTTTTTTCATTATGTACTTTTTTGATGAGAATAACTTGGAGTTTATCAATTTTCTTGATGTTTTCAAAGAACCATTTTTTGTCTTTGTTAGTTTTTTTTCCTTCTCTTTTGTCTCTTTTCTGTTAGGTTGATCTCTGTTCTTACTTCAGTTATTTTCTTACTTTGCCTTACTATTTTAGCTTCTTTCCACAGGACCTTAGGTCATCACTAAAGACTTTTATAATCTCCCTTTTCCAGCCCACTTAGTCTTTGGTGGCCACTGCCTTACACTCAATGGAAGTTCAAAATACATCACAGGGGCTGGGGTTGTGGCTCAGTGCACTTGCCTAGCATGTGTGAGGCACTGCGTTTGATTCTCAGCACTGTATATAAATTAATGCGTAAAATAAATGTCCGTGAACAGCTAAAAAATATTAAAAAACAAGCAAACAAACCATCACAGTTATCTCAGCATTCCTGCCTCACTGCCACTCGTCAGCCAGACCACTGGAACATGTTCCGTGTGTCTCAAGAGGAACTCCCTTAGCTCTTCTAGTCTGCCTCTAGCCATCAGCGTACAACTCCTATGCACTTGGTGAATGCCGTTGGAAAAAGTGTGTGTGGCTGATTCACACTCGTTCTGTATCTAAACCTCCTGGTGGTTCTAATTCACCATGTGTGCCAATGTGCAATTAAAATTTCAACTGGTCTATCAGTTTTCCATTGCTATGTAACAAACTATCCTCTACATACTGACATGAAAATCAACATTCATCTTGATTCTAGTAGATGGGGCAGTTTTACATGATATTAGTCGAGATCATTCATGTGGCTGAATTCAGCAGGTAGTTGGACTGGGTTGGAAGTTCCAAGAGGCCCTCTCTCCTGTTTTGGGGGCCTTCATTTTCCTATGGGTTTTGTTCTTCCAGAATTCCTGCATATGACTTCTAAGTCTAGCAGTATAGCCTGGATTTCCTTATGTCATGGCTTCTGGGTTCCAGTAGGGATTGTTCTAAAAGGATGAGCCCCAATATGCAAGCACTTTTTAAGAGGTCTGTTTGTATGACACTTGTAACTGCTTTGACCAAAGCCAGTCGCATTCTAGCCTAGGAAGGTTAGTTTAATGTGGGCCATCATAAATAATTTTCTCTGCCAGGTGCGGTGGTGCACACCTGTAATCCCAGCACTTGGGAGGCTGAGGAAGGAGGATCGCGAGTTCAGCAACTTAGCAAGGCCCTAAGCAACTCAGTGAGACCCTGTCTCTAAATAAAACACAAAATAGAGCTGGGGATGTGGATTGGTAGAATGCCTCTGGGTTCAATCTCCAATATAAAAAAAAAATTATTTTTTCCTCATTATTTCTTGAGATCGATGATATTCTTCTTCCTCTTGTCACTCAACAAAGAATAAAAATTACTGTAGATATCTTCTGTCTTAGAAAAGGCTATTTATACTCTTATTTGGTCCTTTTAACTGTAGGGACACACCTTAAAATGGCGACCACATTAACAACACCCTCGCGGCAAAAGCCTCCCCCACTCGTGGTACCACCAAGGTGGTGGCCCAGGATTGGCTCATTCAACTTCCATGAACCTGAGCAGCTTTACATCTTAGCAAACCTCTGCCCTGCAGGCCTTGCTGTATAATGCATGTGCTGTTGACCTTTAAAATGATTGGCCCCCGCCTGTATCTCCTCCCCTCGCTCCCTTTTCATATACCTGTTTCACTTCCCCATTAAACTGAGATTCTGCTCGACAGACTCCCGGCTGGTGTGCGTTTTTCAGCCGTCGACACTCACCATCCTGTTTGACCCCCGTGCCCCCTCTGGCTGGTCCAGGGAGGGCACCCAACCTTTGTTGTTCCGTGCGGAACAACATTTAACTTTCTTTGTATTTTTAGCTATCTGATAAGTATATAACAAACAAACATAGGAAGAAGAAGGGCTATGATTTTTCTTTGTTTTGGGGGGTTGGGATGGAAGCTGAAATCCCTTGCAACTTTCTGTATCTAGACCCTATGTAGAACCAATGTCCACTACTTTATATCTCATACTCTCTCATCTGTACTTCAGGACCCCATAACTTTCCCTCTTATACTAAGTGGGAGATCTCATCTATGACAACACAGAGGAAAGAAATCAATAAAGGAGATTTTCACTTCAACACCAGATCTAAAATGCAGCTAATATAACCTAACATAATATAAACCATACCTTATTTTCTTATACTTAAACCTTTTAAAAACTCTTATCTGTAAATCTCTCAAGTCCTACTTATCTGCCACTAGCTGCTTTCTCTCAATTTTGGTCTAGATGCTCCTTCATCTGGATGATCTCTAGTTACTTAAACTTGTACCATGTTCCAGTCCTTGGTGCTCCTATTTCAACCAGTGCTTTCTCCATCATTGACCATATCATTGCACATTGCATTTGCCTCTTAGCCTGTGTGGCATCCCCATACCTCAGCATGCATACACTAGACTATAATCCTCATGAGGTAGAAATTATGCCTTTTTACCTCACAATTCTATTCCCAGACCAATCACAGCACCCAACACTGCCTGTGTACACAATGAAAGTCAGTCAAGTGAATGGATGTGTGAATAATGTACTTCTCATTTAAAACATATATGTGCACATATATATAAATGAAAAACAATAAACTCAAAAACATGACATTAAAAGACAGTATTTTTGGAGCAGATATACCCAGAACTTAAAATATGCATGAATGTATTTATTATCATTTTGAAACAAGAATTAAGAAAATAAATAAGAACCAAGGGAAACAATACAGAATGAAGAATGTAATATAGAAAAAAGTACAAATGAATGGAGCAATCATCTAGGATGTAGCAGAGGATGGAATTAGGAAGGAAAAGATAATGATTGAGAAACTTTTCTAGAGGGAGTAAGATAGAATGTGGAGGAAAAAGTGCAATAAAGGCTAAGATATAAAAGAGGAGGACAGTGTAAATATCGTTAATAGGATTTATAGAAGAAAAGGCAACAAGAAGATAAATAATCATTAGGTTTCCATTGTTAAAGATGAAAAGTCTCAACTTGAAAGAGCTCATGTAGGGCCAAACAGGAGAAATAAGAAAATATCCTCACCCAGACATTAAATAGTGAAATTTAGGAACATTAAAGACACAGAGAAAATTCTAGAAGTTCCTCAAAAGAGCAGATTTTACACTAAGGAAAATGAACCAACTTGACTCCACATTTCTCAACACCAACATCAGACATAAGAGAATGATGAAGCAATATTTTTTAAGGTAATGAAAGAAAACAACTTTGAACTAGATTTTTTAAAAATCCAGCTAAATAGTCATTCAAATGTGAGAATGTAATAAAAAGTATTCTCAGCTTCTAAGGCCTTATGCAAACCCTTACCAAAGACTCTTGGAGAAAGTCCTGAAATCAGAAGTAATTTAGGAGACAAGAGTAGTCAAACAACAGTTTATTGTGAAAAATAAAATCTAGTACTAAAGTAGTAAAAAAGTGAAAGCATGAATATAGTAAACCAGGATTAGATTAAGAAAATATGATCCAAGAATGTATGATCTACATCAGACACATTTAAAACAAAAACAAAAAGATTGAATATAAAAGGATGAAAACAAAAAATATGCCAGCCAACCATGAGTCAGAAGAAAGCTAAGTATCTTACTAATTGACAGAGAATTTAAGGCAATACAATGTCACATTTTAGAAAATGTACTTTATGTACAATAAAAGGGAAAACAGATTAAGATAATATCACTATTATAAATTATATATATACACACACACACACACACATCTAAAAATCCAGATCAGAATGTATAAAGCAACAGATAGATGACAGAACTTTAGGGAAAAACAGATAAATTAGAGGTAGAGATTTTAACACAGTCCTTTTGGAAGCTAATAAACAACTTTAAAACAGAAAATCTATTTTAAACCCTAAAATGCAATTAATAGGCTTATTCTACTAAATATACTGAAGACTATGTAATGAGCAGAGTTCATGTTCTCAGGCAATCAAGGATTATAGAAAAGTGTATCTTGTAGCAGGTCACAAAGAGGTTTCATCAAATCTCAATTTGTTAAATAAAAATCATTTTTAAAAAAGATAGTTCAAAAATACAGAGGCAAAACCCAAACCCCCAAGTCCACCATATGTTTGGAAACTATATGATATGTTACAAAATAACTGTTGGATTAAAAGGAAATCATGGAGGAAATTAAGGAACACTTAAAACTCAAATATGACAAAACCTCTGTCAGTATTTGTGAGGCTCGAATTTTAGTGAATGGAATATTGGAGAAGTACTAAATTTGTGGGAAATTTATAGCTTTGAATGAGTTAATAGGGAATAAGAGGCTTAAAAAAAAGAATAAGATTAGCATTCATTTAAAAAAATTGGAAAAAGAGCAAATCCAAAGAAATGAACCCGAAGAGCATATAACAGAGATCAAAGTAGAAAGAAGTGAAATGTAAGAGATATAATGGAGAGGTTTTCTAAAATATAAAACCATTTTTCTGAAAAGTTTGACAATACAAGCATTTCTTGGACAATACTGATAGGGAAAGATTCACACAAGCACAGAACAAGAAAAGCACATGTGGAAGCCTCGTGTCTTTATTTGTGTGGCCTTCATGGAGAGGAATTGTCTGAGAGCCACAGAGTGGTTCATCCTGTTCATCTGTTAAGATTCTGGCATTATGGGCATAAAATGCAAGATAGGGCTGGGGATGTGGCTCAGTGGTCGAGTGTCCCTGATTTCAATCCCTGGTACCCAAATAAATAAATAAATAAATAAATAAATAAATATTTTATCCTTATCTCATTCCTCAGGTGACATCACCACCACTGACTTTGGTACTTAAAATATGGCTCATAAAATTCATACTTGTATTAGGACTAATTGACTTTTAAACCTTTTTATAGTGGCACCTTCAGAGAAGCAACTAATTAGATTTGACAAATGTAGAGGATTTAAACCAAACGAACCAACCTAAGCCCCCATTTTAATGACAAGTTAATCCAAGAGGACGTTCTCATTTACTTCCTATGACTTCCTAGATATGACTCATTCAGTGACATGAAGTAGTAGGCAGAAATAGTCTCTCCCAAAAGGTTACTGTGGATTGAGGAGACACTTTGGAGAGTGGAGGTAAATATGGCAACTTTAAATGAGGCTCTTAAAATGTTTTGGCCACACTAGTGGAGCATACACATGGAAAACTATTTTGTAGGTGTAGAAAGACATCCTGCTTTCCCCACCCAACATAATTCTTGAATTTAGGAAATATGAGCAGATTAGGTCCTGTGACTATAATAAACAGGATCATTTAGGGTGTGGTCAGAGTTTATCAGGGAAATTACACTGCTATGAATATTATGGTAATATAAGATTTATATTAGGAATTAGACCTTACATGAATGTGGGAAAGCCCAGGAAGTGAAGGTCTGTAGGGGAGAGTTGGAGCACCACAGAATAATCCTTTGTATGGTGCATCTGAAGTGTTGGAGTGACTGAAGTCACAGGTAACAAGAAAACCTGAAGGGCCAAGTACACCCAGCTGTTTCAGTAGAATCTCAGAGTGGGAGGTCCACTGGAGATGGCTGCCTCTGCACAGCCATGACTCTTGTGTTAGGTGGGCCTGGTGTTGGTCAACAGAGCCAGTAGTGTGAAAGACAAGCTAAATGAGGAGCAGATGAGGGTGATTACAAGCTGGCCTCTGCATCTGATTATCACTGTTATTGACTTCTAAAAGTAATGTCTTCTACTTCTACCTTCCAATTCTTGCACAGGTTTCCTTTGTGATACCACACTGGGAAGAGAATTCTGAGGAATGGAGTTTAACCAAATTGACAATAGCACAATCCAAATCCATCTCTTAGTTAACTTGCCATTTATATGTTCCTCCTTTAACCATGGATAACATCCAAATAAATTTAATATCTAAATCATCCTTCTAGTTAATATGATGCAGTCATTCTTCATAGAACTCAAGCATTCTTTCTCCCTAGCAAAAGATACACAAAGTCCCACTTCCTCCACCTTTAGATTATGTTCTTCCCTTCTTTTATACCTAAGTCACACTTCTTCATTGACACCTTATATCTTGAATACTGAAATATAAAATTAATTGCTATTAACATATCTTATGTTTAATCTAAGGAAATGGGAAAGGGGAAAAATAGAAACAAATATAGTTGTCACTATTATTGCACTGAGTTGTTGTAGTTTCCTATTGACTCTGATTGTAGGAATTGAACCTACAAAGATGCATGTCAAAGGATCACCTGCCTTTTAGACATACTCCTTCATTCTCCCCTTGTCTAGCAGCACACCAAGTTTCTCTTGATGAGTCACAACGAATCCCTCCAATTATCTCCATTCTCTGTTAGTTTACTGGCATGAAAAATCCAAGTCGTCAGGTGGTATTCTCAGTTTCCACCTTAATGGAATAATGATGTGTTATTTGATAGACATACTCCTCTTTTAGAAATTTAAAGCTCTAAACTAGAAAAATTGCAAGAATGGAAAACAAGATATTGCTAGGATAACTAGAGATAATAGTGAGAGGAATTATTTCCATTTCTACACCTTGATTTTTGGATTCCTGAATCATAGGTACAATTCAGGAATCATATAGTGGTGTATTTATTGGTTTTTCAAAATTGTGGCAAAACATGAGAATCAACTTCAAAGGAGGAAAGTTTATTTTGGCTCATAATTTTGAAGGCTTCAGTTCATGGTCCATTGGTCTCATTGCTTTTGGACCCAGTGGTGAGGCAGTGTATCCTGGCAGGAGCATGGGTGAAGGAGGCTGCTCGCCTCCTGGCATCTGGGAAATTGGAGACAGGGAGGCAGGAAAGGGGCCTTCAAGGACACATTCCCAATGAAGTAACTTTCTTCCACTGGTCACCACCTCCTGAAGTTTCAATCACCTTAGAGTAGTTACCAAGACCTTTAATCCATGGGCCTTTGGATGACATTTCCAAATCACAATAGGTGGCTACAAATTCAGAGAAAATACTGCATCCTTAATCACATCATATAAGAGCCACTAAGGGCTGCCATTTAGCTTGTACTATCACTAAATCTCCAAAAGATCATCCTGCAATTGTAGTAGGCTAGCAGTTTCAGAGTGATGGGAAAAGGTAAGGATGTGGAATTTTGTGAGCATACTCCATTTACTGTGAAACAAGTTCCCTGGCTAAAGGTAACACAGTGGGAGGACAATGACAGGGAGCAAAGCACAATCATTCAGGGATAGAAAGGCAAATTTATATCCAGAGAGCCTATTCTATGAGAAGAAAGTTCTGGTCTTTGATATAATTAGCCCCAGGTAATTAATCTGCCACTATATTTCTTGCTAGTTCCCCTGGTGAATAGTGACATCCTGAGTGCTCAGCGTTGGTCTCTGCGGTTGGTAGGTTTGACATTTCTGAAGTTGTCATAAGTTAATTGTCCTTGGTGAGTAAAGGTCATGTTGTTGAATTCATGTAAAACCTTCATTCTTTTGTTCATATGTCCATTAGGGAAAAGACAGTGGAGCCACTGAAGGGTTCATTTTCTAATTACTAAGATTATCCTCTGCTGAGATGCTTCTTAGGTGAGCATTCACAGAGGACATGCACATTTTTATTCCCTCTGTCCATTTGGAGATATCTTCCTTCATATCCTTTAGAACTCCAATGCACATTTTTCCAGTTGTGTTTATTCTAAGGTAGGACTGTAAGGGTGTATTCCTGGATTGGCCAACTGAGAGAAACTGCTGATGGTCTTCACTAACAGGTGTAGGGACAGTGGTTGCATACTGAGGATGTATTGATTTACCTCAATAAACAAAACAATACCTGCAACAGCAGTTGTATTTGGAGTCACCACCTGATTAAACTTATGAAAATCCATTCTCAATTTCCTAGATCTGTCTTCTGTACAAGCCAAATTACATGAGTTGAATGGGAATGTGGTAGGAATCACTACCTGTGCATCCTTAAGTCCTTTATGATATAAATAATCACGGAATTTCTCCAGAAACCCAGTTATGTTTTTTAGGCTTTTACTTAGTTTTTCCTAACATATTAGCTCTCGTTTCTTGGGATAGTTATAAAATGCATAAGTGAAGATCTAATGTATGGTATGGTCACAATACTGCACTAATACTGTTTATTTTAAATTTGATAAGAGGCAGATTTTAAGTATCCTTACCCAAGGCCCTTCACGAAATGGTAACTATAAATGGTGAGGGATATGTTAATTTATTTGATTTTGGTAACTGTTACACAATGACACACATATCAAATCATGTATACCTTGAATTTATACAGCTTTCAATTACCAATTACACATGTTCAGTGAAAAAAGATTTAGACTTAAAAATGTCTTTGGGTCAATGATATAATCTTATCCATTAGAAACTAAAAAAATGATAGCTAATTTTACACTCAAACTAAGCAGAAAAAAGGAAATAATAAATATCAAGGCAGAAAACAATAAAATTGAAAACAAAAAACTAGTAAAGAAATAAATGAAACTGAAGTTTTTCTTTGAAAAGAACTTTAAATTGAAAACCTCTAATAAGGCTGGTCAGGTAAAAAGAAAACACAAGTTATTAGTATCAGGCATGAAAGAAAAGAAATCCCTACAGCTTTTATGGACACTTGGACAACTTTACACCACAACATTAGAAACAGACTAAATGAACAAATTTTTTGAAATAAAAACATACACCACACACACATTTGGAGAAAATATTTGTAAATCATATCTCTAATAAGGTACTCTTGTCAGAAATGAAGACAGACATAAAAAATACAGAAACAACTCTTACATTTCAATAATAAAAAAGATAATTTAAGAAATGGGCAAAGTATTAGTATAGACATTTCTCCAAAGAAGACATATCAATGGTTGATAGGTATGTGAAAATATGCCCAACATATTCATTAAAGAATGTAAATTTAAATCAAAAGAGTTACCCTTCACATTCACTATAAAAGCTAACATAAAAAAGATGGGCAATTACAAATATTGGAAAGCATGTGGAGAAATAGAACCCTGATAAGTTGCTGGTGGGAGTGTTCTGTCCTGGCGTTAATTCAGGTATGCTGATGACATGGCTGGGGTTCTACACTGCACAATGCAGCTACTTGAGAAAGCAGCTTGGCATTTCCTCAATTTGCACATAAGAATTACTATCTGATCCAGAAATTTCCCTCTTACATTTGCTAGTATTTAATCATGATGACGGTAGCTCTCTCGGTGACCTCTTTAATGTCTTTGTTCAAAGCCTCTTTGGGATCAGTTGACTTCAAGAAGGACTAGCTTTAGTCCTTGAGTTTCATTTTAAATGTCAATAATACGAAGACCAAAAACTTTGGAAATTTGTAAAGTATGTCAAAATATTCTTCAAAAAGATGAAGACATCTCTGGAAAAGTAGTTGTTCATGCCAAAGAGAAATGGGGTAAGGTAATCTGGATGCTGACTGGCACTGGATTCTAATGTAGAAGTCAAAACTACACAATAGAGAGTTAGCTGAGTGCTGTCAGGGCAAGTGATTATGGAAACCAGTCTGTGCTTTGTGGAAAAAAAAATAAGCTTCTGAAAAGAGAAGTGAGTGTTGAGATTTCTTTATTGCCTGCCAGTGTTTTCTTTGACATTGCTGACATTTGTTTCTATGGTTGTCATAACTTTCTCCATTGTTGGAGGTACAATTTCATAACACCACTAAATATTTTTCATGTTTAAAAATGAGAGTCAAATAGTTATGGTTATTTTTTTTCTTTTGAAGGGAATACTAAACTCATGAAAAAAATTTTTAACCCTGGTTTCTATTTCAAGTCCCTAAATTTATTTTTAAATAGAGTAGAAAGGTAAAATTCTTTGAATTAATAAAAATAATTACCTGTTTAAACATTTTTATTATGATGTAATAGCTATTTTTATTGATAATTATTTGGTAGTAGGACTGAACATTTGAGTTTTTGTTGAATTTGAATAATTTTCAATTAAGACTTTTTCATAATTAAGGACACTTAACAAATTCTTTAATTTTACTTTCTGGATGCTTACATGTGAAGCAATGGTTTTGCTTTTAAGTGAAATATAGTAGAATGTCCTATATTTAAAATTATTATATTCAAAGAATATTTCTATTTACTGGTTTAATAAAGCAACATATTTTGCAATGGTAGGCTAGTTTACCATCAACTCTTTGAATTTTTTGCTGATGTAAATTAGTTCCTAGTGAATAAACACCCTTCATACCCCCTACACACATCAGCTTTGTCAGCATGTAGACTATGAACAACTTTTCAGAAAAAGTTAAAGTTTTATAAAATTTCCATGCACTACCTGAGAAATTGCTGAAATGAGATGCGAGAAGATAAACAATGTCTTCCTAAGTTAAGACAATCTTTTCTGTGAATTTTTTGAAACAAAAGCCTAGAAATATTTCTCTTGAAGAATATAAATAGAAAATATAAGGCAATGAAACGATTTATATGTGTTACCGAAGGGGAAATATGTTAACATTCAAAATGCATTTTTAAATTTAAAATCTACCAAAGTATATTGCCCAAAGCAAATGTGTACTAGACAGATACTTGATTTTCTTAGTAAATGAATCTCCTAATTGTCTAGACTCTGTTAAAATTAAATCACTCACGTAATATTATTTGGAGAAATATATTTCTTAAAAAGCAGACCTGCCAGTCCTCAGCCTGCTTCCTCCTGGTTTTCTCCTTCTTGCTCATCCTCTCTCCTTTCTTGTTCTCTCCTTTTCTTCCCCCACTCTCTATTTTCTTCTCCCTTCCCTTTTCTCTTCCTCTGCCCCTCTCCCTTTACCTTCCCTTTCTCTCTGAACCTCTCCCTTCACTTGTTCTCTTTTTTCTCACTTGCTTCCTTTCTTTTCCCCTTGTTCTTCTCTCCCTGTCTGTCTCCCTCTCTTCTTTCCTCTTATTCTCCCACTCTCTTCCTCCTCATTTCTCTCTTTGGTCTGTGAGTTGGTTGTGCTGACAGCATGGCTAGGATTCTACAAGGAAACACCATCTACCTGCTGTACAAGTTGAGAAACTGCCAAGTGTGGGGAGCAGGGTTCTCTTCCTCTTTAGGAAGAACATTTTCCAAAGGAAGAGAACTGAGGCACATTGACATAGATCAGTGCACATAACTCCTATTTAGAGAGGACTGTATGATTCTTACAAGTTTAGAACATGAAAACTCAGAATATTTAGGTTACAGTGATGAAATGACATAAAATATATCAGGACAGTGGA
Organism: Glaucomys volans; assembly: GCA_020662805.1. NCBI lineage: Eukaryota > Metazoa > Chordata > Mammalia > Rodentia > Sciuridae > Glaucomys > Glaucomys volans. The sequence continues at coordinate 22,745 of JAJEJO010048738.1, read as the reverse complement.
GGAAAACTCAAAAGGAGAGTTATTCCCAGTATTTTTTTTCCATTTTCTTTCACCAACTCTAATCTTCACAACCCCTAGTAAAGATATTGTAGCTCCTAATTTATCAAAATGATCTGGTTGCTTGCTTGTGTTCTTCCCTTTCCTGGCCCCTCTGCCCACGTGTTCTTTACATTCCTCATTGCTCAGCTATAGATTCATCTCTTGTAGTTCACAATAATTTCTCCAAATAAATGAATCTCTTCTGGCTTTGTGATTCTATAACTATTTGCATGTATTTTTCTTTTACAGTGCTAATTATAATTTGTCCCTTAGGAATGGTGGTTGTGTCTCATTCACTTTTTTCACAGTTGACAAATCACAAAGGAAGAATTTGACATTCATTCATTCACGTGTACTTATGGCAGTACTTATTTCTGTGTGGCAGGAACTGGGCTAGGCGCTGAATCTACATCTGGACAAGGAAACTGAAGCATATGTTTCCCCCTAAAACTATTAACTTCCATGGTGCTATTTTTCTTTAAAAATATCCCAGTGAGATCTCAGTGAAATAGCTCCTTTACTTATTAATTCCTCCCTTTTTTACAACCTCCTTTTCCTTGGAACTCAGGTTTTAGTTAACATACTATGGGGGAAGAGGATAAGCTCAGCCATAAATTCAAAATCACACCTCCCACAACCCTGAGTCAGCATCCCTGGGCCAGATTTGGTGGCAAGTCAGGATAAGATTTTCCTCCATAAAGGCTCCTTGATTCCCTAATGTTAATAGTTTTCTACTGGGTCCACCTGGTTCTCTACACACAGTTGGTCCTACAGAACAATCCCAAACTGAATCCTCAAGTCAACAAAATGTGCATCCCCAGGTAAGGACTCCTGGCACAGTGATTGGGAATATTTCTATATAAATGAGAATTCAAAAGCAATTTTCTTGAGATCTTTTTTGCAAACAGAACCATATCCTCAATGCTAGGTACAGTCTCTAGCACATCGTAGGGACCGCATTAATACTTGTTGACTAAAAAATCAATTTATAATCTTTTCTGCATAGAGATGCTTTTCTCCCCTCATTATTTAATGGACTTCACTTCCCAACATTTTTTTTTCCTCACCTGAGTTCTTTTTTATTTATTTATTTTTTAATTTTTAATTTTTTTATTTTTACAGACTTCATTTTGATTCATTGTACACATATGGGGTATAGCTTTTCATTTCTATGGTTGTGCATGATGTACACTCACATCATTCGTGTTAATCACACGTGTACATAGGGTAATGATGTCTGTCTCATTCCACCATTTTTCATAACCCCCCCATTTCCCTCTACATAATCTAAAGATCCTCTGTTCCCCTCTCACCCTTGACCCCTGCAACCAGATTCTATATCATCATCCACTTATCAGGGAAAACGTTCAGCCTTTGAGTTTTTTGGATTTTAGTCCACGCCTTAATTGTGAGTACTTCTATGGACGGTCCACTAGAAGCAATGCCGCTGCCTGTGTGGAAGCTTTGCCGGCTCACCCAGCACACCCTTTAAGAGATCAGCTCCTTGTGTAAAAATCGTCACGTTCATAGAGATAATATCCTGTTACATCCTTCATGAAGGATTGAGGAGGAGCAAATCTTTACTTTTTAGTATTTGACAGGCATTTTAGTCTATAAATTACCTATTTTAATCCTTACAGCAACACTGTAAGAAGGGCGAAATCCTCACTGTTTTAGTGAATGAGAAAACTGAAGTTCTTAACCTGAGGGAAATTTCTGCAGGTCTCAACAGCACTCATAAGCAACTGAACTACTATCTGGAGTCAGGTCTGCCTATATATATATAATATGCATATATATTATATATGCATATATATTATATATATATTACATCTTCTTCATCCATGGAGAGAGGAAACAAAAACAAGTCTTAACGAATGTATGGTTTATTCTGGAGAAATACCCTTGTGCTGATGAAAAGAATTGTATTCTGCAGTTATTGGTTGAAATATTCTGTAAATAGCTCTTTAGTCCACTTGATCTGCAGTATAGTTTAGCTCTGATTTTGTTTGTTTGTTTGTTTGTTTGTAAGATCTGTTCATAAATGAAAATGGAATGTTGAAGACACCTACTATTATTGTATTGAAGCCTTTCTCTCTGTAAGCCCAATAGTGTTTGTTTTATAAAATTGGATGAACTAATATCAGGTGCATGCAAATTTACAATCATCATATCTTGTTGAATTAATCCCTTGATCATTATGTAATAACTTTCTTTGTCTCATCTTACAGTTGTTATATTAAAGTCTGTTTTATTAACTAGTAAGTATAGCCACTCCTGCTTGCTTTAGGTTTCCATTTTCTTGGAATATAACTTTCCACACTTTCACTTTCAGTCTTTGTGTGTCTTTACTGGTGAAGTGAGCTTTCTATAGACAACATATTGCTGGGTTTTACTAATTATTTTTTAATGTCCATTCATCCAGTCTATGTCTTTTTTTTTTTTTTTTTTTTTTTTTGTGGTGCTGGAGATTGAACCAGGGCCTTGTGCATGCGAGGCAAGCACTCTACCAACTGAGCTATATCCCCAGCCCCTCGTTTATGTCTTTTAATTGGAGAATTTAGTCTATTTATATTCAAGGTTATTATCAATATGTAAGGATTTACTCTTGTCATTTTGTTGATTTTTTCTAATTGTTTTGAATATACTTTGTTCTATTCTTGGTCTCTTATTCATCTTTGTGGCATGGTGGTTCACTGTATTGATAATGCTTGATTATTATCTATTTCTTTTTTGTATATCTGGTCTACTAGTGGGATTTATACTTTCACATTTTCATGGTAGCAGTTATCTTTCTTTTAATGATTCTCTTGAGCATCTTTTGTAAGGCTAGTCTGGTAGTCATGAATTCTTTCAGAATTTTCTTGTCTTGGAAGATTTTTATTTCTCTTTAGTTCTTGAAGTATAGCCCAACTAGGTATAATATTCTTGGTTGGCAGTTGTTTTCTTTCATGACAGGGATATATCATTCTCTATATAGAAATTTCTGGAGTACACAGTTTCTGCTGAGAAATTTGCTGCTCATGGCATACCCTGAAATGTAATTTGGTGCTTTAATCTTCAAGGTTTTAGAATTAATTCTTTTTTCATCTTGTACTTTTATTCAGTTTAACTATAATATGATGTGGTGAAACTCTTTTCTGGTCATGGCTATTTGGGGTCTTACAGGTTCCTATGTGTGGGTGTTCATGTCTTCCCCAAGAGTAGGTAAGTTTTCTACTATTATTTCATTGAATAAGCTTTTTGTGCCTTTAAATTCTCTTGTCTCCTTTGGTTATTCCAAAAATGCAGGTATTTGTTCATTTGATAGTATTCGAGAGGTCTTGAATGCTTTCTTCATCTTTTGCTTTTTTCTTTTGTCTGACTGTAATATTTCAAAAGACCTGCATTCAAGTTCATGTATCTTTTCTTTCACTTGATCTAGTTGTTTTTTTTTAATTTTAATTTTTACAGACTGCATTTTGATTCATTGTACACAAATGGGTTACAACTTTTCATTTCTATGGTTCTACGCAATGTAGATTCACACCATTCATGTAATTATACACATACATAGAGTAATATTATTGGTCTCAGTCTATTATCTTTCTTTCCCCCACCCCCTCCCACTCCATTTTCCTCTACACCATCCATAGTTCCTCCATTCTTCTCTCCTCCCTTGCCATACCCCCACACCCCCCATTATGTATCCATCCACTTATCAAAGAAAACATTTGGCCTTTGGGTTTTGGGCTTGGTTTCACTTAGCATGATATTCTCCAACTCCACCCATTTACCATTCAAATGCCATAATTTTATTCTTCCTTATGGCTGAGTAATATTCCATTGTGAATATATACCACAGTTTCTTTATCCATTCATCTATTGAAGGACATCTAGGTTGACTCCACAACATAGCTGTTGTGAATTGAGCAGCTATGAACATTGATGTGGCTGCATCACTGTAGTGTGCTGATTTTAAGTCCTTTGGGTATAAACCAAGGAGTGGGATGGCTGGATCAAATGATGGGTCCATTCCAAGTTTTCTGAGGAATCTCCATACTGCTTTCCAGAGTGGCTGCACTAATTTGCAACTCTACCAGCAATGTATGAATGTACCTTTTCCCCCGCATCCACACCAATGCTTATTATTGCTTGTGTTCTTGATAATAGACATTCTAATTGGAGTTAGATGAAATATCAGGGTGGTTTTAATTTGCATTTCTCTAATTACTAGAGATGCTGGGCACTTTTTCATATATTTGTTGATCACTTGTATATCATCTTCTGTGAAGTGTCTGCCCAGTTCCTTAGCCCATTTATTGATTGGGTTCTTTGTATTTTTTTTTTTTTTAGTGTAAAGTTTTTTACGTTCTTTATAAATTTTGGAGATCAGTGCTCTGTCTGAAGTGTATCTGAAAAAGATTTTTTCCCACTCTGTAGGCTCTCTTTTCACATTATTGATTTTTTTTTTTTTTGCTGAGAAAAAATTTTTAGTTCAAATCCATCCCATTTATTGATTCTTCCTTTTATTTCTTGTGCTCTAGGGGTCATGTTAAGGAAGTCTGGTCCTAAGCCAACATGAAGAAGATTCAGGCCTACTATTTCTTCTATTTGGTGAAGGGTCTCAGGTTTAATTCCTAGATCCTTGATCCATTTTGAGTTGAGTTTTGTACATGGTGAGAGATAGGGGTTTAATTTCATTTTATTGCATATGGATTTCCAGTTTTCCCAGCACCAGTTTTTGAAGAGGCTATCTTTTCTCCATTGCATGTTTTTGGTACCTTTGTCTAGTATGAGATAACTGTACTTATGTGGGTTTGTCTCTGTGCCTTCTATTCTGTACCATTGGTCTACCTGTCTATTTTGGTGCCAATACCATGCTGTTTTTGTTACTATTGCTCTGTAGTAGAGTTTAAGGTCTGGCATTGTGATACCTCTCACATCTTTCTTCCTGCCCAGGATTGCTTTGGATATTCTGGGTCTTTTGTTCTTCCAGATGTATTTTGTGATTGTTTTCTCTATTTCTGTGAGGAATGTCATTGGGATTTTAATTGGAATTGTTTGAATCTGTATAGCACCTTTGGAAGTATGACCATTTTGATTGTACTAATTCTGCCTATCCAAGAACATGGGAGATCTTTCCATCTTCTAAGGTCTTCCTCAATTTCTTTCTTTAGTGTTCTGTTGTTGTCATTGTAGAGGTCTTTCACCTCTTTTGTTAGATTGATTCCCAAGTATTTCAGTTTTTTCGAGGCTATTGTGAATGGAGTTGTTTTCCTCATTTCTCTTTCAGATGATTCACCATTAATGTATATAAATGCATTAGAGTTATGTGTGTTTATTTTATATCCTGCTATTTTGCTGAATTCATTTATTAGGTCTGGAAGTTTTCTGATGGAGGTTTTTGGATCCTCTAAATATAGAATCATGTTATTGGGAAATAGTGACGGCTTGAATTCTTCTTTTCCTATTCATATTCCTTTAATTTCTTTGGTCTGTCTAATTGCTCTGGCTAGTATTTCAAGCATGATGTTGAATAGAAGTGGTGACAGAGGGCATCCCTGTCTCATTCCAGTTTTTAAAGGGAAGGCTTTCAGTTTTTCTCCATTAAGAATGACGTTGGCTGTTGGCTTAGCATAAATAGCCTTTATAATGTTAAGGTATGTTCCTACTATTCCTATTTTTTCTAGTGTTTTGAGCATGAAGGGGTGTTGTATTTTGTCAAATGCTTTCTCTGCATCTATTGATCTACTTATTTGTTATTAAGGCTTTCAAGTTTATTTTTTATTGGACTTATTGAACCCCTCATTTCCAAGATTTCATAGTCGTCTTAATTTCACTTAATTGTCTATCTGTATTTTCTTAGCTCTCATTGGACATTTTAACAAACATCCTTCTAAATTCTTTATCAAGCATTTCATTCATATCCATTTCTTTGGGATCTGTCACTAGAGAATTACTACATTCTTTTGAAAGTGTCATATTACTTTGCTTTTTCACAGTTCTTGTGATTCTGCATTACTTGTGCATCTAGTGAATCAGTTATCTCTACCACTAACTCTGCTGTTTTTGTGAGGTAACCTCCTTAGTGTCTTTCTCCTGATGATGTGCCTTGGGGTATTGGTTCAGTATGCAATGTTGGTTCTGTCTCCAACATAATTTGGGCATCATTCATACTGAGGCAGCGTTGCAGAGACCCACTCTCTCTGCAGGCCATGCAAGAGTGGGAGCACTAGTGACTCAGGCATGTATAGTGTAGACAACAGTGGATATGGGGTACTTATTGTGTGGTTATTCCTGTAATGGAAGTGGTGACCCCAATGTTTCTTCAGGCACTATTGGTGTTAGCTGTGCTATTAGCAAGGGTCTCTGGCATTGGCAGCACTAACAGTGATGAGAGGCTTAAAGCACATGTTCCCTGACTAGGCACTCTTACAGGCTCAGAAGCTGCATGGGGAGAGGCAGTGATGGGTACTACAGCACCCCTTCTGTGGATTCACATCCCACTTTGACAGCAACATGTATATGTGTATATGCAGTGTCTGGGTCAGGGTGGCAGGAGGAATCGCATAGGTAGGGTGGCACTAGGAGTTGCAGCATTTCTCTCTGCTGGAGCCAATATTGTCTCTAGGCCCTTTTAGTGGCAGTACACACCTCTGGGTGGGGCAGCAACTGGAGCTGTGACTTTTCTCCCAACCCCTTTATCTGTAGTGTGAACCTGGGAGCAGCGCAGTAACTAGAACCTTGGCAAAGCTCCTTTCAACTCCTTTTCTTCGCATGCTGTAGGGTGGAACAATGGCTGGAGTAAGAGTAGCTCATAGCTCTCTCAGCAGTTACCTGTGGACAGGTAAGCAGCAGAAACCATGGATATTCCCTGCCAGTCTTTTCAGAAACAATTGCCTAAGTGAAGGAGAGGGTCTGGGTCTGGGGATGAGAACCATGTGGGGGCACCTGTCTTTAGTCCTTGTTGAGTCCACACATTGTTATCCATGTCCTTGCTTGCAGGGGAAGTGCCCTGATCTTCTGCTCTCAAGGATGGTGCCTACTCTCTCCCAACCCTGCTGTTTCAACATCAGTTTCTGTAGCTCTGGGGACCTGGTGGGCCTGGTTAAAAGTCACTCTGCTGTGTTAGGTTGGATTTGCAACTGCCCCTTGAGCTGGTACACTTGATTGTCTGTGAGATCCCAGAGATGGAAATATGTAGGAGTTTCCGACCCCTCGAGCAGCCCAAATTTGGACCATGCATCACTTCTCAAGATGACTCCTGGCTATAGCAGCCTGCAGACTAACTGGGAGATGCTGTGAGATCCTTCTCTAAAGCAAAGCTACTGTGAAGATTTCTGGGTGCTTAACTAACTGGCTGCAAGCCTGAGAGGACTGTGACATTTCCCAGTGGCTAGGATTGCCAGAATTTGCATGGATAGAGTTTGCTGGGACTCTCCCATTTGTTGTTGTACATTTGCAGTGGAGTCCTCCCCACCCCATCTATGGAATCAGGAGGCAGTTGTCAGGGTGTTTTTAAATTATTTTTAAATTTTTTTATCTCTTACTAAGATGTTGTCTCTTAATCTCACATAGTTTCAGTCTCTATCTCACTGATTTCCAGTGTTCTCCCACAGTCATTCACCTCAAAATGCAGTTATACACCCATGACTTTGATTCTTCTTTGTGGAGGATGAGGCAAATACCTGCACCTCTCTTCAGCCATCTTGAATCTCCTGGAAAACTAGCTTTGACATTTCTGTAATTTAGTTTCCATTATAGTGAAAGGAAGAAATGAAGCATAGGATATGAGGTTATTAAATCTGATTTTGTTTTTCTTTTTAACAGAGGCATAAATTGAGGCACAAGATTGCTAAAATGACTTATTTGCTTATATAGTTTACCAAGCTGGGACTAGTTTTAAACCTTTTGATTCTTGATCCAGTGTTCTTAATATTCAATACATTTATGTGGTCTTCAACTAAGGGATAAAATGTAAGGTAAAAAATTGTTCTTTACATAGTTAAAGATTAAAAGCAAAATTAAGATAAATGTCACAAGTTCCTGTGCACTGGAAAGATAGTGCATTTCATTCTTATTATTTGACTCAATAGACATTCATTGACTTTGATTCCTTTCCAATTTGGCTTGGACTCAATGATTGATTATTTCAACTATTCTCAGCCATCCTCTTCAATTCCCTTAAGATATTTACTGTCAATCTCACCACTTTTCCAGGCCCACAACTAGAGATCAAAGATCTGTTTTCTTGATTAGTGCTCCTGGGTTTCTGAGAAGTACTCACGGAAGTTACACAACCATGTCATTGGTGTTATTACCAGCCAAGTGTGCCAAGCTCATTTGGGCCTCATGATGCTTAGCAATTTTTTAATTCATCCATAGCAGAATCCCTTTTCTAGTTTTATAAGGCCTTTTTGTAAACGACTCCCCCTTTTACCAGTCCCCAGTCTCATCCTTGACCTTTAGCTGATGAGTTGGTGTTTCCTCTTTAACAAAGAGCATCTAGACTATCAAATAAGCATTCTTTCAGTTTTATCCCTAATCATTGCTAAAATTAAATATGCTTCCTCATCTTTCCTTCCTTCCTTAGAAGAAGTATGGGAATGGAAGAGTAAGAGCACTGGGGTAAACTGAGCGTCTCAGTTCTTCAATCTATTAGGTGTATGCCTGTTAAGCAGGTTACTTTTTTCTTTGCCTAAATTTCTTCTCTGTGAAAAGGGGCCTTTACAGTCTTTACCACACAGCCTGCATGAGGAGCAATAACATAACGAGCATGGGACTTAGAACAAAAGAAGTGTGCAAAGTTAGCAGGACTAACTCTTTTTGTTCTTATTGTTTCTATTATTGTGATTGCATAAGAGAGAAATTGTACTGCTCTTTTCATAGTTAACCCTATCCCTCTATTATAGTGTTGGAGCAATAATTAACTTTCATATTTCTTCAATCTTTACTTTGAAAGCATGGTCAGTCATACTATCCTCTAAAAAGGTAATACTTAGACTCTTCAATTTCTAACTCTACCCCTTATCCTGAACTTAACCCTGCCTTATTCTTGTCTTTCCCATTATCACATAAAACTGGTAAGTTTAAATAGTTTCTGAGCTGCCAATGGAATTCAAGCTTAGAATTCATGGTTGGGTAAAGTGGTGGTTACACCAACTTGAGATGCCATGACTCTCCAACTAAAGGTTATTATTGATTCCTCCTCATCATGAAAAAGAGTTCATGTGATAACTGTTTCTGTGAATCCTTGTGGAGCAAATTAGAAATGAAATCATAGAAGTTTTTCCATAGATGAATTGAAAGTCCCCTGAGAGCCCCCTAGTACAAGTTATACATAAGCAATTGAAGAAATGGAGTTTTGAAAATGATAAATAACTTGCTAAATGATGGTAAAGTCACACTTGGAACCCAGGATTTTAATCCAAAGAAAGCAAGGTAGGTCATGAAGGCTGGTCACTGAATTTATCAAGTTAATCATCAGTAGAAATACTCAAATATACTCCTATGAGACCTGAGGCACAGAATGATTTTCATTATTGTTATAGATATTGCCTGAACCTCAATCTTTTTGTTTATGGTATTGTCATCTCTCCTGCTCCCTGTAAAAGCTGAACTTGACTTTGTAGATAGCTCAGAATGAAGGAGCCGTACTGTAACGCCCAGGTAGAGTCTGTCCTAGGACAGACATCAGATTGTCTAAGAGATTGATATATTCTGAAGGATTTTGGTAGTCTCGGTTGCTAGGATTGGATTCAGGACTGATCTGCCTTTGTTTCCAGAGGCTGAGGCTGAAGGAACTCAGAAGTCATTGGTCAAAGATCACAAAATTTCAGTTATACAGGAGGAATAAGTCCAAGAGATTCATTATACATTGTGGTGACAAATAATAATATATACTAGAAAATTGCTAAGAGAATAGATTTTACGTGTTTTCACCACAAAAAAGTTCTGAGGTAGTGCATATGTTATTCCACAATGTATGTGTACACAAAAACATCATGCTGTACACAACCTATCTATATCTTTATTTTATCCATACAATATCACTTGATTAAAAAAAGACATCCACCTTGAGTTCTAAGTTTTATTTTTATTCTTATATTAAAGATCAAGAAATATTTTTTTGAAAGGGGAAACTGAATGTGGTAGTGGTTAAAAAGGCAGAAAAGGCAAGGCATTCAGGGGACAGAAATGGCATATATGAGCTGGTATTTGAGCCTTTTATTCCTTGTCTTATTCTAGGAATTTGGTTTTAGCAGAGGCGTTGAGAATAGGTTTTAGGATTCTCTGCTCATCTCTGGGAAAGACTCCATGCTCCCCAGCAGTGTTAAACTATCTCTGAAACCAAAAAATTTTCAGGTATCATTTTTTTGAGGAATGGGATGTCTGAATAGTATATTGCAGTTTTGTTGTGTATTTTTATATTTTTACTTTTTAAAAATCTGTATATAGATGTATACATATACACACACACACACACACACACACACACACTTTTTTCTCACTTACCTGTCTCCCTGGATTCTCTTTTTTACTTCTCTCGTGCTAACAGCCAATCTCTGTCAGTTCCTGCTTCGCTCTTCCTATAAATTTTTACCTTTATTTTCTTTCCTTCTCTCTCATAAACATCACCTCTTACACTATTTCTGTTCCCTCTTTATCCATCATTTGAAATGGTAAACCCTTTTATCAAACTAACTGTTTATATTATAGGTAATAATTGAATACATCATTTCTGCTTATTGCAACAAAACTGTAGATACCTTAATAGGAGCCATTTGGTTTAAGGTGGTATATTGTTTGCATTGGTGCTGTTAATATTGGTCTCCCCCTTAAAGCTGAGGTACTGGAAGCCTTCAGAGACACTATAAGACTATAGGGTAGAAACTGTACTGGCTCAGATCCATACTACTAGATGGAAAGACACACAAACAACATGAAAAAACAAGGGAACAAAGGGCCTCATACAAACCAAGATGCTCCAACAATTGAATACACAGACAACACATTAGAAGAAATGTCAGAGAAGTTTGGAAAGTACATAGTTAGATTGATCTTCAAAATAAAGGATGGTATCAGAGAGAAAATACAGGAAGGAAAAGATCACTTCAACAAAGAGGCAGAGATTATGAAAAGGAATCAAGCAGAAATCCTCAAAATGAAGAAAACAATAAACCAAATTAAAAATTCAATGGAAAGTATCACCAACAGACTAGACCATTTGGAAGGCAAATGAAGGTAATGAAGACAAAATATATACTCTTGAAAATAAAGTCAACCATACAGAGAAGATGCTAAGAAACCATGAACAGAACCTCCAAGAATTATGAGATATCATGAAAAGACCAAATTTAAGATTTATGAGGATAGATAAAGGCATGGAGATACAAACCAAAGGAATGCACAATCTTTTCAATGACATATCAGAAAATTTCACAAATCTAAAGAATGAAATAGAAAATGAAATACAAGAGGTTTACGGAACACCAAATGTACAAACTTAAGCAGACCCACACCAAGTCACATCACAATGAGAATGACTAACATACAGAACAAGAATAGAATTTTAAAAAATCAAATTACATATGGGGGAAACCAATTCAGATCTCAGCTGATTTCTCAAACCAGACCCTCAATGCCAGGAGGTCATGGGATAATATAGATCAAGCTCTGAAAAAAAATGAATGCCAACTGAGAATTTTATATCCAGCAAAATTAAACTTCAGATATGAAGATGAAATAAAAACCTTCCATGATAAACAAAAGTTAAAGGAATTCACAACTAGAAAGCCTGCACTACAGAACATTCTCAGCAAAATATTCTATGAGGAGGAAATGAAAACAACAACAACAAAAAAAACCAACAATAAAACAAACAATGAAAACCAGCAAAGGGAGGAAGAACACTAAAGGAAAAGTCAATCAAAAGAGAAACTAAGTCAAGTTTAAAACCAAAAGTAAACCAAATGACCAGGAATACAAGTCAAATCTTAATAATAACCCTGAATGTTAATGGCCTAAACTCATCAATCAAAAGACATATGCTGGCAGATTGGATTAAAAAAAAAAAAAAGACCCAACAATATGCTGTCTTCAAGAGACTCACCTACTAGAAGACATCAACAGACGAAAAGTGAAAGGTTTGGAGAAAAACATATCACTCACAAGGACTGCATCAACAAGCAGGGATTTCCATCCTCATATCAGATAAAGTGGACTTCAAATCAAAGTTAGTCAGAAAGGATAAAGAAGGACATTTCATACTGCTTAAGGGACTCATACATCAATGAGACATAATAATCATAAATATTTATGCCCCAAACAATGGAACATCTACGTACATCAAACAACCCTTCTCAGTTTCAGAATCAAATAGACCATAGCGCAATAATACTGGGTGACTTTAACATGCCTCTCTTATCACTAGATAGATCTTCCAAACAAAAACAAAACAAAGAAACTATAGAACTAGATAATGTAATCAATGTAGACTTAATGGACATATATAGAGTATATTATCCATCAATGAGTGAATACACTTTCTTCTCAGCAGTACATGGATCCTTCTCTAAAATAGACCATGTGTTATGCCACAAAGCTACTCTTAGAAAATACAAAAAAAAATAGAAATGCTACCCTACATTCTATCAGATCATAATGGAATAAGACTATAAATCAATGATAAAATAAAAAAAATAAGCTACTCCAACACCTGGAGACTAAATAGCAGAATAAATTAGGGAGGAAAAAAAATACTTAGAAGTAAATGAGAACACTAATACAAATATCAAAATCTCTGGGACACTATGAAGGCATTGCCAAGAGAACAGTTTATTACACTGAGCTCATTCATTAAAAGAATAAAAAGTCAACAAATAAATGACCTAGCATTACATCTCAAAGCCCTAGAAAAAGAAGAACAAATCAATACCAAAAGCAGAAGACAGGAAATAATTAAAATAAGAGCTGAAATCAATGAAACTGAAACAAAAGAAACAAAAAACTGACAAAACAAAAAATTGGTTCTTGGAAAAAATAGATGAAATTGACAAACCCTTAGCTACGCTAATGGAGCTAAAGAGAGTGAAAAACTCAAATTACTAAAATTCATGATGAAAAAGGAAATATCTTCCTGTAATCCCAGTGGTTTGGGAGGCTGAGGCAGGAGGATCACGAGTTCAAAGCTAACTTTAGCAATGGAGAGGTTCTCAGCAACTCAGTGAGACCCTGCCTCTAAATAACATACAAATATGTCTGCGGATGTGGCTAAGTGATTGAGTGTCACTGAGTTCAATCTCCAGTACTAAAAAGACAAAAAAAAAAAAGAAGGAAATATTATTACAGACACTATTGAAATACAGAAGATGATCAGAAACTATTTTGAAAATTTATACTCCAATAAAATAGAAAATCTCAAAGACATTGACAAATTTATAGAGACATATGATCTACCTAAACTGAATCAGGAAGACATACACAATTTAAACAGATAAATTTCAAGCAATGAAATAGAAGATGCCATCAAAAGCCTACCAACCAAGAAAAGCCCGGGACCAGATGGATTCTCAGCAGAGTTCTACAAGACTTTCAAAGAAGAATTAACACAATACTCCTCAAAGTAATCCATGAAATAGAAAGGAAGGGAACCCTTCCAAACTCATTCTTTGAGGCTAGTATCACCCTGATAGCAAAACCAGACAAAGACACATCAAGGAAAGAAAATTTCAGACAAATATCCCTGATGAACACAGATGCAAAAATTCTCAATAAAATTCTGGCAAATTGCACACAAAAAACATACTAAAAAGATAGTGCACCATGAACAACTGGGGTTCATCCCAATTAGTTATCCATGACTGTAGAATGCATGTTGATATATCATACATAAATGAAATGTAACTTCTCATTTTTCTGGTTGTACATGATGTAGAATTACACCAATCATGTAATCATGCATGCACATAGGGTAATAATGTCTGATTCATTTCACTGTCCTTCCTACCTCCATACCTCCTCCCCTCCCTATACTCCCCTCTGTCTAATCCAAAGTACCTCCATTCTTCCCTAGGTCCCACCATCATTCTTTGAGTATTTCTTTGCTTTCTAATCCCAATCCTAGAATCAGTCATTTCTTCCTTGAACCTTGGCTTCTTTTAATGGAGAATGGTATTTAGAAGCCAAGATCTAGGTGTACTCATTGCTATTGGAGTATTGCTGCTCCCAGACCCTCTCAGTGGACAAAGCTAGGAGATACACACACATGGATGCATGCACTCACATTATAGTCACATTTTGATATATTTATAGATGATGAAAATGATAAATTTATACAGATACTTCTCATTCTGATTCATTCCATATTTTAATATTCTTTCTCTGACAGTGAGAAACCTGGCCTCTTTAATCTTAATATATTTACTTATGTAATCAACTCTTCTGAATATAACTAATGTTGTATATCAACCATTACTCCTTCCCTTTCACGGATTTCTTCCTAGCACATTTGGTCTCCAATACCATCTGCCAGGCACTTCCTTCCCATGGAAGTCCTGCTTTTATCTTTCCATGGCCTCCAGTAACCCGTGTCAGCCTACTCTCTGCCTCTTTTCACATGCTTCTCTCTCTACCCTACTTGGGCACTGACTTCCCACACTGGGACTTCTATACCTCCTCTTTATCACCCATGGAGCCTCACACCTCACACCAGTCTGCCTCTTTTTGTTGATGCCTTTCTCATCTTGCTTAGACTTTGAAGTTTCACTCTGAGTCTGCCTGCAGTCTACATGCCTTCCTTGTCCCATCTTGCCTCCACATGATTGTGTCCCTGTCCAATTCAGGTTTTGACACCCCATAACAACCTGTCTCCCTGAGTAGGAATCTCCTTACCCTGGCTGGGTTCTGATATTTTTTTCATGACCATGATGGCTGCCTCCTATTTTCAGCAAGAACTCTATTTTTATGCTCCCTTCAGTGGTTTTAGAACTGAATTGTTCAGAGAAGAAGGGGGAATGGATGGAAGTAGATAATTATACTCACTGGAATTCAGTCCTAATTCTGCTTTCTGTCTCCAGTGCTGACCAACCTCAGATCATCTTGCCAGCTCATCAAGTCATTTGTCTTGCCAGTTCATCCTGGTTTCTTATTAATTCCTGTCTGTGATTTGCTTGACCTTGATCTGTGCACATTAATACATGCCTCTGGCTTACCCTTCCAAGGCCACCCCACCACCCCCTCTCCAGGCTTCTGGATGGCAGTTCAGGTTTGGGTTTCCTCTGATTCAAGCTTCTTCCACAGCAATCACAGCCATCCTCAGGAGAATAAGAGAGGGTGAGTGGTCCCAAAGTAAGTCATCTCTTGGGGGTGGCTGTTGAAACCCCAGGAGTAGAAAAAGTGATCCCAGGAAAGAGTGAATAAAAGAGGAACAAAGAATATCTTGGGAGGAGTGTTCATGTCTTTATATTTAGGTCTTGAGAAGGAAGAAAAAAAAACAGGAGTTACTGAAGAGGTGCCTTGGACTAATCCACAGCCTGAAAAAACTGAAGGAGTGGTTCTAGCTGATTTTTCAGGGATAATTTGACTCAGGGCTGTGTCCTTGAACAGTTTAGATTGGAAGAGTAGCAATATTATTATAAAGCTGGAGTAAACTAAGAAATATGACATTATAGAATGACTTGTTACAGTAAGAATGACTCAGTAGGCTGAGTCAAACCAAGTGATTCATGAATGCAGCCTGTCAGATCATCTGTCAACCATTAGGCCTGACTCTGGAGTTCAGGGTCGGTTAAAGGGAAGCTTGATGAAGGATATGGAAACTGATAACCCCAAGACAGTGTGACCTGGGAGGAAGGAGAGAGGAAGAAGGCAAAACATTGACCCTTCCCCAATAAATCCTTTCCCAGTGATAAGACAATCCCTGGAAAGGAAGCACACGCCAATCCTAAAAGTGACAGTCCTTGGATAAACGTTGATCCTTTACCATACAATAACCCCTGGAGGAAAAAGATAAGCACTGAGAACATCCATCTTTCTCCAGTAAAAGCAAGTTTCAAATTCTCACAATCTGTTTCCTGAATGCTAAAATTGACACATTCTGTCAATAATTAAGTCACCTCTCAGTGTAACCAGGTCTCTTTTGTAACCGGTGGCCCTTTTCTACCCAGAAAGTGAGCCCCTCCGATGCCTGACTCCTTTGCTGAATAATAGGCATTGCTGACCCACGAGGTCTGTTCCCGTCCTGGTTATTCATGCTTTTATTATGGTGCCAAAACCATTTTGGTCATTTTTGCTTATGCTTGCCTGTTCTGTTTTTGCTAACTTTTTGGGTGGATATTTGTTCTGAGAGTAGCACTCATAATTCATTACAAAATGTCTTCAGGAAGAGACCCCTTCTCGAGAAGGAGAGACCTTGTTTACTCAGATGTGCAGATTCTCTGGAAACATGGGAGCATGCATGTCCTTTTTGTTCACTCTGTGTCCCCAGCATCTCACGCAGCTTGGCATATTGAACATACTCAGTAAGTACTTGGGAAGTGAGTAAAAATCTATCTGCACTTCTTTGAGAAGTCATCAGCTCATCATGAGATGGTGATAGATAGTGATAGAAGCCACTTCAAAAGTGTTTTAAAAGTTTTTTTGGGATAACAGTGGAAAGATGGTCATGACAAAAAATTTCTAAGACAATCATCAAGGAACATCACTATGTGGTATATTAAAGATTTTGTCTGCAGTGATTCTTTTATTACTGTGGATTTCCTTCACAGAAATAGATATGGAGGCTCGGGGGTAAAAAGACAGTGCAAATAATAAATAAGTGGTTTTGAGCAGGGAAATGGGAGCTGGTTCAAAAAGGAAAGGAAATAAAGTGCTAATATCTCCAAAGCCTCCTCCTCCAACCTGTTGCCAAGGCTACCTGCCTCCTGGGAATTGCTCCTCCCTGCAGGGAGTTGTAGGAGTAGTTAATGAAGTACCTCCTGGGCAGTTCCTTTCTAGACAGAAGAGCCACCTCTGGAGGCCTCTTTCCACCTTTTGCCCACCTTTGGTCACTAGTTTTGGAGGCAAGATAAGGGGAAAAGGAGGGCATGAGAAGAAAGAACTCTAAAACTGTAAAAGGGAGAGGGCACCTTCACTTTCTGGTGACATACAGCTCTGGGATCCCCTTCTCTGCAGAGAAGTCTATCTCTAGCCTATCTTTAAAAACACAAAAACAAAAAAGCAAAAAGCCAAACTTGCTTTCTTTGCTTGCCTTAGCATTTCTTGGTTTCAGTCTTCACATTTGGGAAAACAGAACTCAGCCCTGATTGATTCCCATCACTGGTATCAATACTATGCTATGTTTATCCTTTGAATCTTTCTTAGTAGGCCAAGCAATAAATTACCTAAGAAACAGGTCGTTGGATGTCAATGCAATTTTTGAAATACTTTAAGAAGCAAGTAGATACTTGTGTGGCCAACACCAGAGGAATAAAGTATAACTAACTTGTTGGGCCTGGAGGTACATTCTATACAGAAAATCAATTGTGCTGAGTCTTCTCACATAGCAAAGTGTCAAGTAATTAAACAGATGAATGTATAAAGAAAATGTGGTACACACACACACACACACACACACACACACACATACTGGAATATTACTCAGCTTTAAAGAAGAATGATATTCTGGCATTTGCTGGTAAATGGATGGAGTTAGAGAATATCATGCCAAGTGAAATAAGCCAAACCCAAAAAACCAAAAGCCGAATGTTTTTCTGATATGTGGAAGCTAATTCACAATAAGGGTTGGGAGGTGCTAGGGAAGAATAGAGTTACTTTATATTAGGTAGAGAGGAGTGAAAGGAGGGGAAGGGGCATGGGAAAGGAATGAGAGTAGAGTGAAACAGACGTTATTACCTCATTTACATGTATGACTGTGACTGATGTGATCCTGCAATATGTATAATCAGAAAAATGAGAGATCACACTCTATTTATGTATGATCTATCAATATGTATAAATGCATTTTACTGTCTATACAACTAATTAGAACAAATAAAATAAAAAATAAAAAATTCGCAACCATTTTTGAGAACGATATTGTAGTAATTAATTCAGTAATGATACAACTTTCAGGGACCTGAATGAGAACTACTTTAAAGTGTCTTTCTCATCACAAAAGTCCCCTCATTCTTACACTCACCAGACAACTGTTTTTCAACAGTTTGAAGTTTGGAGTTTTATGAAAACAAGAAAGATACTAAAATTTATTTAGAATACACTACGTGTTTAGAAGTACCCTATCTACTCATAAAAAATTGTCTTGCTATTGAGCAAGACATAGTTTAGGATTGATGATGTATTCTTCACCTGAAGGAATCAGTTATAAGAGCACCCTCATGGTTAAAGGTGTGGCTTAAGGACAGATAGACCTGGATTTAGATCTTGGCTTGTCTTTTTTCTAGCTGGATTTTTAGATGAGATATCTAATTTTTTTTTAGCCTAAATTTACTCATCCACAAACTGGATTTAATAATATTACTTACCTCATTGAGATGTTTGGGGCATTCAATGAGAAGATGTATACAAAGCACTTAACCTAATATTTTCACTTAATAAAGTGCTAAATCAACTTTAATATTATTTATTATAGGAGGATTTGTCACAGATTTCTGTCAATTGCTGTGCTCTACTTAAATGAATCAGTTTAGGGCTGGTAGTGCAGCTCAGTGGTAGAGCATTTGTTTAGAATGTATGAATCCTGGGCTTAATTCCCACCAACACACACACACACACACACACACACACAAACACATGTAAAGAAAGTCAATTTACACGGAGCTTTCTAGGAACTCAGATGTTAGGTAAGGCAAGCAACATAGGTGGAAGAATAACACTGTTTATTCAGTTTAACCCATGGACATATGGTCCTTAATGGGAGTAGAATGTGGAGGATGAATTTTGGAAATATGTGGGCTGTTTTTTGTTCACACATATGAGTTAAAGATCTCTAAGAGGATGACATCTACCTTCCACAATGTAAGGAATAGTGTTGACATTATCCACATAAAGTGTGAAGGGTGATAACTGATTTCACAAATGGCAGCAATGTTTTGAATGAAACACGAAGATTTGTTGCATGTTTTTATGTAATTAATATTTATTCAGAATAATGATTTGGACTGATATATAAGGAAATAAATGGCTGATAATATGTTGGTTTCCCAAAAAGGAGGAGTAAAAATGTTTTCTTTTCCTTTTTTATTTTTTAGTTGTCAGTGGAACTTTATTTTATGTATTTATTTATATGTGGTGCTGAGAATCGAATGCAGTGCCTCACGCAAGTGCTCTATCACTGAGCTACAATCACAGCCCCTTATTTTATTTTCTTAATTTTTATTTATTTATCTTATTTGTTCTTTTTAGATATACATGACAGTAGAATATATTTTGACATATTGTATATACATGGAGTATGACTTCTACTAATTAGGATCCCATTCTTGTGGTTGTATCCGATGTGGAGTTTCACTGGTCATATATTCATGTATGAACATAAGAAAGTTATTTCCAATTCATTCTACTGTCTTTTTTGTTTCTACTCCCTCCCTTCCCTTTATTCCTCTCTGTTTAATCCAATGAACTTCTATTCTCCCCCAACTCCCTTATCGTGTGTTAGTATCTGCATATCAGAGTGAATGTTCAGCCTTTGTTTTTTGGGGACTGGCTTATTTCACTTAGCATGATAATCTCCGATCCTTCCATTTACTGGCAAATGCTACAATTTAATTTTTCTTTATGGCTGAGTAACATTCCATTGTGTATGTATACCACATTTTCTTTATCCATTCATCTATTGAAGGGCATCTAGGTTGATTCCATAATCTAGCCATTGTGAATTGAGCTGCTATAAACATTGATGTAGCTGTATCATTGTAGTATGCTGATTTTAAATCCTTTGGGTATATGCCAAGGAGTGGGATAGTTGGGTCAATGTGGTTCCATTCCAAGTTTTCTAAGAATCTCCATACTGCTTTCCAGAGGAGATTGATTCCCAAGTTTTTTTTTTTTTTTTTTAGCTTTTAGGCTATTGTGAATGGGGTAGTTTTCCTTGTATCTCTTTGAGCTGATTCATCATTGTTGTATACGAATGCCATTGATTTACGGGTGTTAATTTTATATCCTGCTACTCTGATGAATTTGTTTATGAGTTCTAGAAGTTTTCTGGAGCAGCTTTTTTGGTCTTCTAAACATAGGATCATGTAGTTGGCAAATAGGGATAGTTGGAACTCTTCTTTTCCTATTTATGTCCCTTTAATTTTTTTCTTTAAAGATTCTTACTTATAAAGTTGAGAATTCCTTCACTCTATTCATTCAACATTTATTGAGGGTCTGTTGTGGTCATTCTGCTTTATCTAATCATCTAATCCAGTGATAGGCACATAGTGGGTGCTTGGTGAAGGTATTTTAGATGATTGATTGATGAATGAATAATAGCTGAATATTGCAAACATGACCTCTGCTCTCTATGAACTTCCACTTCAGTGGGTCAAAGAGGTGGGCTGGAAATGAGAGAATTATGTATTTGAAAATGTGCATTCCAGAGTCTGATATATAGATACATGATTGAAAGGACTGAGAAAGAGCCCTGTAATCTACATTATCAGCATGTGGTCCAGGAATTACTTATGCATATACCATATGTACCAAGCTTGGAGAAATAATGCCTTAGTCCTTTTATTAGATTTGGATAAAAGTATCAAAATTATTGTCAATCAGCTTTATGCTTACTTTTCATTGCTGCTACTACTACCACTACTAAGAACAACAATGAAGCAAAGCAAAGCAAAACAATACAAATTAGGACAATATAGAGCACCTTAGATTTCCCCAGGAGAGGTAGAAAAGGAATATCTAGTCAAAGCAATGTGACTAGCAGTGTGGGGGTCTCCCTGGGTTCAGAAAACTATAGCTTTTAATCTCTTCAGTTGGATCCCCTGGTGGATGAGTGGGGTGGTACCATATGGACAGTTGCTGAATCATTTCTTCACTCGTCGATGTACTACTTTCCTTTTGGTAGTGATGGAAATTGGTTATAGCAATGTTTACAGGACTGATAACTTGTTGAAAGGGGTGCTGAAAACTTATCTTACCCATTCCTGAGTTTCTGTTTTTCTAGTTATGGCTGACATCAGGGCAATTTGATGTTGGTGATCATAAATGTCATACAGAAATTCATGTAAGATGTATAAACATAGCTTCTGCCAAAAGAAAGATACATATTTAATACAAAATGGTAGCCTCAACAGACTGAAGAACTAATAGCAAAATGGACTTTGCCAGGTGTGGTGGTGCATACCTGTAATCCTAGTAATTTGGGAGGCGGAAGCAGGTGGATGCAAGTTTAAGGCCAACCCCAGTAACTTAGTGAGGTTCTTAGCAACTTAGCAAATCCTGCCTCAAAATAAAACATTATAAAGGGCTGAAGATGTAGCTCAGTGATAAAATGCCCCTAAATGAAATATCCAGTACCCCCCTCAAGAAAAGGACTTTGACTGTTTTCCTGTCACTTGGTATTACTACACATAATCTAAGCATAACAATGTCTTTCACTTTCCAAAATACAGAAGTTTGAGCACCGCCCCCCCTTGTTGGAAAGAAGATGAAATTTTTAAAAATCCAATTTATTTAGGAGACTCTTCTGCCTTCATGTATCTTGGAGGAGAAACTGGAAGCTTGCACTTTTTAATGGTACCCTCTGGCGCAGGAATTGTAGTGACTGATTAGAAGCTGGTCTTGGTGAATCCGAGGAGTCAGCCATGAGTGCTGGAACATTGACCCAGCAATTGCTAATCTTTTGGAGGGTGGGCTCCCGACATCATTTTAAAGTACAGGAGAGCTTTGAAGAGCTTTTAATGCCTGATCTAATCTAATTTTAACTCTTTAGTGAAGTTTTCGTTTTTATTATAGTATGTTTTAGATTCAGAGTTTCTTGTTTTTTTTTTTTTTTTTACTTCTCTTTAAAATTTCTGTTTATTGATATTCTCAATTGAGACATCATTCTCTTGGTTTCCTTTAGTTTTCTGTCCATGGCTTCTTATATTTAAGAAGCATATTTAAGATGGTTGATCTTAAGTCTTTGTCTGGAAAGTCCACTGTCAGAGCTTCTTTGGGTACAGTGTCACTAATTTATTTTTTCCCTGTGAATGAGCTCTACTATCTTGTTTCTTTGCATGCTTGTAATTTTTGTTGTTGTTGAGAACCCAACATTTTGATAGTATATTTTGTTGACTATGGAAATAAAATTCTTTTCTTTCCCTCACATCTGTTTTTTGTTTTTTTCATGACTTTTCTAAATTTTTAGACAGCTGTATTCTTTGTTGTTTGTGATAATTTAAGCCTCTGTTCTGACAGTGATTTGAGAAAGATTTTCTTAAATACTGAAATTTAGCAGCTTTTTTCATTAAACATTCTTCTGGCTGTTGTGCATTTCTTTCTTTTTTCTTTTCTCTTCTTTTTTTTTCAACAATGGAGGGATCAAAACCAGGACCTTGCACATGCATTTTAAAAATTAATTCCAGAGTTCCAAACAGAGTGGTTCTGTCACCTTTTGACAGTGTATTTATTTATTTATGAAGAGGCAGCTGGTTTGGTGGTGACACCTGTTCTTATTTTTCCCTTTTAATCAAGGATTTTTGAAAAAAGTATCCTATTTAAGGCTGAATTATGACATCCAAGGATATAGGATC